>JAJFDK010000104.1:0-103574 GCA_028637775.1 Xylariaceae sp. X167
CGCATGGAAAGTGGCTTATAAAGAGTGGCGCAGTCGCACAAGATTTGTAATACAGAAAGTATAAAACCTACATAATTCGGCGAGCCTTTGGCTTGGCACCCAGTGCTCGCCACCACGAATCAGACCCACTTTTATTCACTCCAACAATAACAGGCAGGATTAGTATCTTACATACGAGTTACCTTAGTGCGCCCCGGGGGGTTTTTGAAATCGTTTCTGACATAAAGAGACGAGTATGCGTCGAATTAGGAGAAGGTTACCTATGATGGAGAGGAATTGTCGGGTGAAAGAGCGACAAGTTGTTGGACGGGCAGTCGCCGAGAGGGGTACTGGAACGTGGGAAGGAGCGTTATGACACCACTAATATCCTGGCTGCAATCTGTACGATTAGTTCTTCTTCTTCCTTTCTACATTATCAATATACCGGCCACCCACTATACTTGGAATCTTTCTCGTTTTTTTGGTGGTCCCAGTGTGTGCGCGCAGCGTGTTGTTTCTCCCTCAAGACATCAACTTAGTACGCAGTGGTTTTTCTTCTTTGTTTGGGGCTCGTTCACCTCATTACTATTCTTAAGTGTATGGACGCTTCAGGTCCGCTGTGTTTGGCCGCTTCATGGCCGCATTTCCCTTTTCCAAACGCTGATGAGGCACGATCGTGGGAGGTAGCGTGGTAGGGTTCGATTCCCGCTCCTATCTTGTTGTCCTGGGTCAGGACGTCGTTGATTGAGTCCGATGGGGGGTTGTGTAACCATCCGCAAGATGCGTGGTCGCACCACTCGTACGCCAGCGAGGTATCGCAAAGTCAGCTCGGGCGTATGCCCTCTCTCGAGGTGTTTTCGAACGTCAAACAATAAGATCTACCGCTACGAACTTCGTTGATATGTTCCGAGGCGTCAGAAACAACGAAACTATCACCACTGCGTCAATACTACAAACAACACCATCAAAGCATACAATCATTCCTACCACTGACACAAACAAAACACCAAAAATACACTGCTTAGATCTTGGTCCTACCAACTGCCCACTTCATCTCACCCATCCTACTCACCAGATCACTGCGAGGAGCGTGGACGCTCCTTCTGTGTGCCCCCGACGTGTTGGACGGGCAGTCGCCGAGAGGGGTACTGGAACGTGGGAAGGAGCGTTATGACACCACTAATATCCTGGCTGCAATCTGTACGATTAGTTCTTCTTCTTCCTTTCTACATCATCAATATACCGGCCACCCACTATACTTGGAATCTTTCTCGTTTTTTTTGGTCAAGTGTGCATCGAATTAGTGTTTTTTGGAAAAAATACAGTTTAAAACACGTTTAAAACGCGCGCTATTTCTTTCTGTTTGAAACATCTTCCAACACTACAACTTCGGTCGCCGTTGTATGCGCCAACGGACTTGTCAACATGAATCAACAAAGGAACAGCTATTCTCTCGCTCAACACTACCTACTCCTATTGTTTTCCTTAAGCGCCGCGCTTGTCAGTGGTTATGTGATGTGAATCTCAGTGCTGGCCAACACTCCGTAATATATTGACTAACAACAGCTTCGAAGCCGAATTGCGAATTGCGAATTACCATGACCTGCGCATCGATTCGATTCTAATGAATGTGATTTGGCCTGTACTTACCTAATCATGCTACGCACCTACAGCAGGAGCGTGGAAGTCTCGTATACGGTATGCGAGAAGGTATGAATACTGCCATTTTCGGATCTCAAAACTTCCAGTCCGGAGGCTTCGATATCAGATGCTCATGATTTATATGCAAACAGGATGTGCATGGTATGAGAATTGTGTATATCGCACACCCAGAATGTCAGTTTGTGATATCTCGGGGATAAATCAAAGAAGTGGGATAAATTACCACCGAAAGTGAGCTCTACTGACTATTCGTTGGAAATCTACAAGTACGTTGTCAATATTGACGTGGCAATGAGTGAGGTTACGTCGTAAGACAATTGCGTGTAGATGACTTTGTGTTTCTCAAGGGCAAGCTGCCAACAGGTCGTAGTCAAAGTCAAGAACGTACGGTTTGTGAATGATCTTTAGCTGTCTGATGTTAAGGGCTACGGGCCGTTGCGTTGACGATAGAGTTGATGGAGATACCCGGTCAAGGCCTGACCGTCCAGTCCGTGCTAAGTTGAATTAAAGGTGCATACCGAATAGGTATGTGAAGATATTAGCGGTTATGTGATTTGCGGCTACGATCGTATGACCGGCAGTCTGTAACAAGACCTTTACTATAATCGACTGATATAGTAGATTAATAGGAGAGTCTACAGTTGTAAGACAGCCATTCGTCTTACTGGTAGATGCCAGCCATATCGTGATCCCACTCCGGGCCTATTCACATGATCCAAAGCAGCTCATGAAAAGATACAACCGGTCGCTGTTCTAACTTATTACACATTACCCCCGTTCATGCCATAAATCATCAGTGACATGATGTCTATCTGATTATCTCCTTATTGACTATCCTCAGGGGGAAGGTCCCACCTCGCAACCTGCTTTCCTGTCCTCCTCCTCTTACCCAGACTCGTGCCGCCACCACCATCTCCCACAAAGTTAAGCAGCCATTCCCGGACCTTTCTAGCTTTCATGAGCTGGGGATGTGCCCTTCTCGTCGAGGAGATCTCTTTCATGGTATATAAGCCTCCTAAGTCGTCCTTATCTAACCGTCTCCGGTGAAGCAAATCGATCTTTGTATGATTCTTCCTCAAGCTGTGCCCGTGGACTTTCTTCATAAATACGCTCAAGGCGACATTGCGTAAGAGCACAATATCTTGCCGTCGTAGATTTCGTACCAGCGTGTTTGTCTCGCTGGGTTCAGACGACATCCAAAACGTGACGCTGAAACCGGACTTCGTCTCATCTGCCACCAGAAGCTCAACAAGTGACTGTGTCGTGCCCCATCGCGTCTTTACCGTGCGTGGTTCCGCAATGGATATGATGCCGACAATGAGGTTCACGGTCATGGTCTGAGGCGCAATCGATTGTAGGTACTTCGCATCTGGAATATCCTCTAGATCACTGAGATGCCTGACTTCAATCCCGGGCCCGTTTTGTGGTTCCAGGATAGTACTGTTCTCCTGAACCGAGGTTTCCAGACTGATATCTTCCGTGACATCGAAAGATGACTCGTCCGTAGCCAAGCTCTGGGTAGGGAGCCGGGACGAAGGCAGATCCTGATGGATGGCTATGGAGTGATCGTAGAACTGATCTATAATTTGCTGGCTGAGCTTTTCACTTAGTAGACCCGATGTTGTATCATAGGACCCCGACAACGTCGTGAAGAACTCGGGAGAGCCCCGATAAGGGTGACTCATGGTATGAACCTGAGAGAAGCCAGTCCGTAAGGGCTCTCGCTTCAACGGTATTAACCGCCATACCGCCGGGTCGGGAGTAGCGAGGAAACTGACTTCCTTGGCCGAGTCTGGTACGAATGATGCTTCGAGACGTGTGAAGCTGAGAATGGGGTCGAGGAAGTGATTCAGCAAGTTGGACTCTTCCCAGTCAAGTGTGTGACCTTCTGGTGCGCCAGCGAAGATGATGACTTTCCTCGGCATCGTGATGTCTGTGTTTCAGACAGACTTGGCATTGTTCACACATGTGCAAGGCAGAAGTTCACGTTCACTAGAAAAGAAAAAGAAGAACTCCATGTGTACTTGTAAGTGCACGGGCGTCAACCAGGAAGGTGCATGCCGTCGGCAGAAGGTACTTGCCGTAGTTCAGCAGACCGCAAGAAATACCGAACTAAAAATCGAGAATAGTGGATATATACTGCCTAGACAGGTTAGCCCAGCACCATTAAGCCCAATTGACGCGCCTAAACCCATGCACTGTTTAGTAGGCCCAAGCGGGTTGGCCCAGCAGGTTGCTTAGGTAGGTAGGCTGCTAGCACTGAAAAGCTGCAGCGCATGGGCCCCGCGCGCGGTCACAAATGATGGGTTTGTTTACTTTCCACCTGCTGCAGCCCATGGATTTATATTTATTTATTTATTTACCTGTGCTTTTTCATCTTGCAACCAACATTTCTACATCTTCATCTTTTTCCACACATTGCTTATTGACCCCAATTCTACCCTGCTTCGAAGATAGTTGCTGCCACCATGGCCCAGGAGTCGGGACTCGCGAATATCCGCCGCCCGCGCGAGGTATGAAGATGTCTCCCAAGTAACCATGCCAGACTAAAATCCATCCATTCCCCCCCATGCGCCCACCCGCCCAATAGGCGTCTTTCTTTCTGGGCAGTCTTGCTACACGTGAAATCCACCCTTTCATCCATCCGTCTCATGCTGATATCATCGTTTTTTCACAGACTCTCGGCGGCCTCAACCTCAACATCTCTAATATCCCGCAACCTCAGTCCGCCATGAAGAGGTCCAATTCGTCAAGCGGAAATGGCGGCTCGCTTTACGGCGGCGGCAGATCGATGTCGGGATCTAGGCACTCCCTCGCTCTCGCCCGCCCAAGCCAAGCCGCATTTTCGCGTCCTTCGTCGGCGGCGGGTATGAACCTCGCCGACCTGGGCATGAGCTCCGTCAAGCGCGCATCTATGGCGGCCCCCCCGACCTCTGCCTTCAAGTCGTACCAGTCGAGCAGCTTGCCCGTGCGCCAGTCCGAGAGTGAGCGAAGGAGCAGCGTGTTTCGCGGACGCATCTCTGGATTGGGTCCCGTTAGTCACGGGCAGAGCTTTTTCCAGCAGGCGCCGCAAGCCGCGGGTGTTCCCAAGGACCCGCGCCCTCTCAAGGACCGATCCTTCCAGGCGCGCATCGGCCAGGAACTCCTGGACTTCTGCGCGCAGAACAATTTTGAGATGGAGATGAAGTACACGATTTCGCAGAACTTCGTCAAGTCTCCGACGCAGAAGGATTTCAACTACATGTTCCAATGGCTCTATCATCGCATCGACCCGAGCTATAAGTTCCTGAAGAACATCGACCAGGAGGTCCCTCCGATCCTGAAACAACTCCGCTACCCCTACGAGAAGAGCATTACGAAGTCTCAGATCGCTGCTGTCGGTGGCCAAAACTGGAGTACGTTCCTGGGTCTGCTGCACTGGATGATGCAGCTGGCGCAGATGCTCGACGGGTATGCATCGCGCCGCTACGACGATGCCTGTATAGAGAGTGGCCTCGACGTGAACAGTGACCACATCATCTTCGACTTCTTGACCGCGGCATACAGAGACTGGCTCGCCATGGACGAGGAGGCGACAGACGAGGATGCCGAGAAGATGCTGAAGCCGCACGTGGATTCCATGGCGGCAGCATTCGAACGGGCCAACTCCAAGTATTTCACTGAGCTGGAAGAGCTCGAGGCGGAGAATGCGCGCCTCTTGGCAGAGATTGAGAAACTCGAGACATCGACGCCTGATGTCAACACGTTGGATCACAATTTCAATGTCATGGGAGAGGACATAGTCAAGTTCGAGGACTACAACACCATGGCTCAGTCGAGAGCGGAGAAGCTCGAGAATCGCACTGCGGTGTTGCAGGAAGAGTTGGCTAAGCTCGTGCAGGAACTGAAAGAGGTGGAAGAGGAACGGCGTGGATTGCAACAGGCCGTCGACGACCAGGGAATCAGCATGCAGGATATCGACCGCATGACCTCGGAACGCGAACGGCTGCAGAAGGGCATCGAGATGGCGATGCAGAGACTCGACGAGGGCAAGAAGCGCGTGGCGGAGAAAGAAATGGAAGCGAGTCTCAAGCTCGAGGAACTCGAGAGACTCGTGGGCAAGTACAACACGCTCGCGTACCAGATCGGACTCATCCCCTCATCGGCAGCGAATGCGAAGGGCCAGGACTTCGAGCTGACGGTGACGGTGAACGAATCGGACTTCACATCTTCAATCGCCAAGGGTTCCTTCTCTAACGGGACGGGAACGGAGCGGCTGATTATGGACTCGGTCACGGGCTACCAGCCGGCCCATATCCTCAACCTGGATTTGCGCGGACAAGTTAAGAACAGTTTCCTCGCACTCCGAAGGGAAATTTCGGAAAGACGAACTGAGGCTATGGATGCGATGATGAAGAACCACGAGCTTCTTGATGGTATCAAGGAGGCGATTGAGGACAAGCGTAACGAGGTGGAGACGCTTGAACACAGGTTGCGCACTATTGAGGAGGAGTATGAGAAGCTGAAGGAGGTATGTTGTTATGGACATTGTGACAGGAATTATACGGTTACTAATTCTATGACCAGGTTACGACGACTCAGAAACTCGCCTCAGATGCACAGATCGAGAAGATGGAAAAGGAGCTCGCCAAGATGCGATCTCAGCTTACAGAATCCGTGCAGCTGCTCGAGCAACGGGAGATGAATACAAATATCGAGTAAGTCTACCAATCCCAACATGTTTACCAGCATTTACTAACTCTCGTCAGGTATGAGCAATTAATGCTCAGGGCCAACGCACTGCGCGAAGAGCTGCATACGGAGATCGAGAGGATGCTGAACGACGTGATCAAGTTCAAGGTGCACGTGCAGAAGAACCTGGAAGACTACGAGGAGTTCGCTAGGGATGAGCTCGAGAAGGAACTCGGTGGTGACGGCGACGAGATGCGAGATGATACCCCTGATGACGACATGTGAATTGCCTGACCGCAGACCAAAAACGTGTCTTTTCTGTTTAAAAGTTGTCATGGATAGGAGTTTTATTGATGGATAAGATGGACGGATGGATGGGAGATTGATTGATTGATTGAGTAGAACTTGTAATTGTTATACGGGTTTTGGAACGCGAAGAATGTGTTCTTTGCAGTAGTGCGCAGATATCTCGGTGTGTTTATTGCGAATTGATATTATGACTCCTGAGTTCTTTGGACTTCGCGTGTTGATTTCTGTCCTGTGCTCAGACGGAGTCTTACTAGAAAGCAACTAACAAATTGCTGCAATTGTGCCTTGTTTCCAATATTATACGACTGAAAACCAGTAGAGGTCTTGTGACTCAAACCGCAAACAATATCTCATTAAAACAGGAAAAAGGAGCATGTTCTCTATAATTATCTTGAGTAAATGAAGCTATCACGCCCTTACAGAATCCCCTGATCCGACAACGTGGTACGCATGGCCAAAATTCCATGTGACAGAGCCCCGCGATTACGTAGCTTTACCTAGCGAGCTTTACCTAGCGAGCTTATGCAGTCCAGCTCAACTACCTACCCGGAGCTAAGCCCGCCCTCATTCTTCCTTTCACCTCTCCTCCATCGTCAATGATCCTCCCTCCCTCCGACTTGCGATAACAGCCCCCTCAAGTCCAAAAACACACCGTCAAAATGTCCACAACACCCCCCCTCCCCACGCCCACCCCCTCCTCCACCACCGAAACCTTCCCCTTCCCCCCCGAACACTCCTTCCCCCCCTTCTACACACGCCAACCGAACCCCTCAACCCGCCAATCCCAACACCAAAAATGGTCCACCATAATCCTCTCCTACTGCGCACACCACAAGCTCTACAAGCTGCCCTCCCTCACCTACGCCCCGCTCTTCCACAACGCACAGATAAACCGGCGTCTCAGCGCGACAGACGCGCGCGAAGTCTTCGAATTCATGCGGCGCGATGGACGCGCCGAGTTCGTCGAGGGCGGGGTCTGGGTGTATTGGCGGACGCCGGAGGAGTGGGCGGGGCTTTTGGAGAGCTGGGTTGAGGGCACGGGGGTCAAGGGGGCTGTGTTTACGCTTTATGAGTTGGTGCAGGGGGAGGATAGTGTGGGGAGTGGTGAGTCTTCTTTCTCTTGTTCTGTTGATGATTTGCTGGATGTTGGTGTTGGCGGTGGTGGTGGAGGGAATGATGATAAGGAAAGGGGCTAATACCGACGCGCAGAATTTCACGGTCTCGATCCCGATTTACTCCAAAAGGCGCTCCAAGTCCTCGTCAAGCGGGGCAAAGCCCAGATCTTCGGACAGGAAGACCAACTCGGTGTCAAGTTCTTCTGAACGAATCCTGAGGTTTTATATACAGTTAATACAATAAAGACGGGGAAGGGAAGAGCGAGAAAGAGAGGGAGTCAGTTTAATCGTATATATTTTTGGAACGCCAACTGCGTGGATTGCAGTTATCGCTAGGCTCATACGTACAATCCAGACCCGGAGAGCGTGATGGCCATGATATTCATTCCCGCCTTCGATCGCGAACACACCGGGACATTTGATCCACACACCACCCGACTTAACGCCATGCACCCATACAAACCGATGAAACAGAGAGAAGAAGCCTGTTACGAACATGCTTTTAGTCGCCGATATGCGGCTACATAAAGAAGTTCTGAACCAGATACTTCTTGTCGAAGCTCACCTCCTGCTTCATGACCACATCCAGCAACCAGTCCGAGGCCACGACTCGCGGCTCCATGTTACCCCTACGCGCCATGTCCTCGAACTTCTTCCAGAGCTTCTTCTCATCTGCTGTAGACGTACTAAGCAGATAGACGGGCTCTGGGCCACCTTCATCCTCCTCGGGGTTCGTAGGCTTAATGGTGATACCGCTTCTTGGGCCGTATGAAATGAACAAGGCTCCGTTGGCTTCGGCAATAGCTTTATAGCTCTCGGGCCCGTTCTTGATACTCGCCGTGCAATAGATGGGTACACCAGACAAGAGCTTACCCTTGTTCTCCTTGGCTCTCCGGATCGATGTCTCGAGCTGAAGGCCAAACCGCTTCTCGTTCTCCTTGTCGCGAAGGATATAGTCCAAGGGGTCGGGTCGCTCTTTCATGTCAAGACAGTCCTCGATCCAGGATGAGGACAATATTATTGCCCCCTTCGACAGGTTTCGGAGGAACTTTACTGTTCGGACCAGCTGCGGCGCAACGAGATAGTCGCATGGTTGGCCGTCTTGGACGACGGCAATACCCATGTCGCGCAGTTTTTTCTAATGTAGCCGTTAGTATATAACCAATAAAGTCAGGGATACGACATTGAAATAGAAAATAACTTACGCGATCCGCATCTTCCTTGTTCTGGTCATTCACCCAGCGCTTGAATCCAGTCAGAATGACTCTTATCTCCACCTCTGGCAGTGATGATCTGGCTCTCTTCGTCGGCCGCTTGTCGAGTTTCGAGTCCCGGTCATCGACGGATGGACTAGATCCATGTCGACGATTCAAGTGCTCGCGCTCAATAAGATCGGCCGCACGCTTTCCTCCCCATGGACCATGTCCATCTTTCGGTGCCCGCTTCTTCTCCTTCTCGTACAGGAGAATATCCTCAGCCATGTCAGATAACCTATCAAGGGCCTTGTCTTTCGCACTCCGGCCCGAGGAAGAAACAGTCAAGGGGGTCTCGTTCTCCTTTCCGGAGCGCACACTGCGAACACGAGCCGGTGTCGCGATATCGGCGGTAGAGCCGCGCTTCGGCATCGTGGGTAGCTCGATGGTCTCCTTAGGTTTGTCAGCGGCATCCTTCTCCGACTCCTTTCGTGATCGTCGCGAAGTGGTGCTCTTCGCCGGTGTCTCGGTATTCAAGTCCTCCTTGGACATCTCCAAGGCCTTGCGCTTGCGCGCCGGGGCCGCAGCCGCTGGCTTCTCCACCTCACCGGGGAAATACATGGCCTGAAGCTTCTTTTCGTTAAAAAAAGTCTGGCCAATGATCTCACCCAGATTCGTCCGCGGAGGGAAGTGAGTGTACTTAGACACAGTGAGTGTCTGCATCTCGGACTCGGCGTAACTCTCTTCGATCCAAAGATGGTTCACCATGTGAATATTCCAGTCCCGAGCAGCTTCGCACTTCTCACTGTTGTCCCTTGCCGTGACAAGATGTGTGTTGTCGGCCTTCATAGTCTTCGTAAATGTAGCGCCGGCCGACTTGATGAGGTTCTCTAGATAGATTCGGGCCTCTCCTCCATAGTTCGATACTGAGATCCTCATGTCCTTGAATCCAGGAATACCATTCCGGGGCTCGGGGTAGTGAAGTAACCGGTGTAGTGGATTCGACCATGCATCGTGCTGAATGAGGTAGAAGAGCCACGACATATTTCCGACCGTCTTTCCCAACTGCGAGACCCGAATGTATTCCTTGCTGTCTCGGTACCGGCAAACCAGCCAGTCCGCTTCATCCGCATCCTCGGTAACCTGTCCGCCTCCTTTTGCAATCAGCACGACGATAATATGTTTGAGCCTATCTCTCATTTCCAGATCTTGGGAAAGCATAATCTTCTTCTCTTTGAAGACATTCAGAGTGAGTTCCCTCCCCTGGGACGGAGGCGGCGGCAAGTAGTCGGGTCTAGCGGAGATAGCGCCGTCTAGCTGGGGATTGCACTGCGGTTCGATATGGTGTTCGGGCGAGATGCGTAGGATCTCGGGATCTGGGAGGAGGTAAGGACCCTCGTCAATTCTCTTTCCAAGCTTGAAGCAGTCATCAAACCTAGCAACCATGTTAAACCTCCCTATCTGGATATGTAAGTCCCTGGTATACAGAGGCAATACTTACCAGTGGGGGAGGACGATCTTGCACCGGTGTTTTCTCTCCATGGCCATCTGGACTTTGGGATGGTCCATGGATAGGGCGCATATGTGTGTAGTTAGCTTGGTAGCTTGGTCGGAGTACATGCCGCCCATGGCCATGGTGGCTCCGATTATAGCATCCTTGTCACCATCGGGGATATCGGCACATGAAAGCATGACATCGGAGAATATCATGCGGGGATCGGGCGTGTAGGGTCGGATCTGGGCCTGCTTGCCCTTGGCGAGAGATGCGGATATCCACTTCGACTTGACGACGGGGATCATCATCGATGTCGATTCTCTGTACTGGGGAAACTCGATAGTGTTGGAGATGATATGAGTGACGGAGGTGAGGCGTAGAGAGCCGTCGCGCTTCGCCGGGGATACCTCGCCGCCATACTTCTGGACGCTTTGAGAAAGCTACGAGGAAGGGTCAGTACCAAAAAGCTTGTGGGTTGACAGTCTAGATGTTGATATCAAGGATGTAGTGGTAAGCAATACCTCTTCGATGACACTGTCTGTTAGTTCCTTGCTCGGCACGAAAGCGAAGGTGCAGAGACTGAAGAGGCCTGAACCCTCCTGGTGGTCCGCCATGGCGAAGATAGCTCAACTCTCGAGTGTTGTTGAAGAGTAAAGCTGCAGGAATCTAGATCCGGATCAGGCGGAGACCATGACAGGTGAAGAGTCGAAATCGGGAAATCAGTAAGTCGATCTCGCGAAGTTTTGTTGTTGATGGTGGATGTTCGGGTTCTGTTAGTGCGAGGAAGGTGATGCAGCCCTACAAGGTGCGTGCTTTCTGTTTAGGATGGAGGAACCAGAAAAGAAATCGGGTCCCGTCGTGTCAGGGCAAAAAAAGTCCCAAGCTGAGAGCGAGTTTCAATAAGTTACGGTCGGTATCAGAATCTCAGGCCAGGCAAACAAACAAAAACGTAAATAACCTGCATTATTCCGTAAAACGTACTCGCACCTGACGGAAACTCGAGCTACCCTCCGATACAGCAAACTGCAAGGATCCCGCGTGTTGATTAAGTACATACTATGTAATTAACGGTCTTGGGCAGCGCGTCGGGGCGCCGGCGGCATGGACCTCGTCGCCACCGAGATACCTGCTGCAACGTGGGATACCCTCATTGCGCGAGGTACCCGGTACCTGGACCTCCTCCATTTAAAGTTGAGCTTGCCCCACCTCGTCTAGACGCGTTTGCCGGTGCGGGCCGGACGCGAAATTCAGTCGTAATCAGGTGATCAGAATAAGCGTACGAAAATATTGATCTCGGCATGCACTTACATAACGCTTTGGTCCAGGCAACCGTCTGCGCTGCTGGGCAACCAGCTTGAGACGCATCGTTGGGTTGCCGAGTAACGAAACTTTACTTTTGTGCATTAGGACGTTATCGCGATCATTGTGCCATGGATACAAAGTAGTGTCGTTAATACATGTGAAAATCTATTGTACGTCGCAGTTGATCGCATCCTTTCTCCACAGTATTCTGTATGGAACGACAACCCAGTTGCAGCAGGCCAGAGCAATGCGGAATATAAACCTAAGCGCAACTCCTGGAATAAGATTCTTCAAATATGATTACTCAAGATTAAGATTGAGTCCGAGTCCGATGCTAAGAGACTGTAAACATTATGGAAGTGCTCTCCAGAAAGTGGTGTTGACCCACGCCAAAAGGGGTTCTTCTAACTGTAGACACACAGCTCGGAATATCCTAAAGGACAGGTAAAGACGTCATTCATGGTGCCGTGTTGATGATGTAGTTTGTTTCGTAGGTAGTAAGTTTATAGTTCATCCTGAATAAGAGAGGAATTTTTAATCTCACGATATTTCCCATGAAATCTCACCTACCCCTATTCTAACTTCACCTACCACCCCATCTCAACCTTCCTAACAAGGACCAACTCTCCCTCTCCCTCCTCCTTTCTCTCCCCCTCAAAGAACCCACCCACAGCCCTTCCAAGCGTCTCCCTCCACAATCCCGCAACAATACCCCTCAACTCATCTCCCGTCTGCCTAAAATCCGGGAACGCATTAACCTCAAGCAAAAACGGTTTACCCGTCTCATCAACAAGGAAATCCAATCCATAAATCTCAAACGCGTTCCCGAGCGGGCGGAAATGCATCTGCATCGCCCGCGCCGCGGCCTCGAATACCTCGCCCGTGACGGCGCAGATCTGTTCGAAGACGCGCGTTTTCAGATCCGTGGGTAAATCGATGGACCAGAAGGGTTGGACCGTGTTGTCTTTGACCGAGCGTTGCAGACAGGTATTCGTTAGGTGGGCTTCTAGATCGATGCTTTCCTCCTCTTCGGACGTGGTAGAGGAAGGGGCAACGTATGGTTTCGCGGCGAAGAGCGCAAGCATTTGTCTGTAGACGTAGACCTCAAGACTTCCCACGCACGCAACATACGTGCGAATATGGAACTTGCGGTTATCGCTCGGGAGCAAAAGGGGCGGGTTAATATACGGCTGGGCGACGAAATGGCGGAGCTGAGACGTAGTGATATATTCGGCATCCTCATCATCGTCTTTCGCGCTTCCATTCACACCACTTACTCCATCCCCGTCCTCTTCATCCTCATCTTCACTCTCACTCTCCACCTCCCACCCATCAAATATCTCCTGCAACTGCTCCATCGTCGCAAAGAGCCGAATACCCTGTCCACGATCACTCATACCAGGCTTGAGGATCCACCACTCCACCTCCCCCTTTTCCTCCCCCTCACCACTAAGCAACGCCTCGTTCCGCTCCATACTCGCCCGTAAATCGAAACAGTCAACGAGCGAATCGTCCAGGAACTCGGCGTAGTCGACCTCGAACGCCTCGGAGCGTTTCACGTGATCCTTGAGCACGGACTGCGGACGCTTCGCGACCCATTGTGCGACCGTCGATGCGAGGTAGTGTTTGCGGATGAGCGCCTTGCGCAGCATGTAGCTGTTTGCGAGACACGTCTTCGGATGAGCGTCGACGAAGTCCCAATCGATGGCTTCGTAGGGTGTGATCTGGAGGACGTTGGCCTTGGGGTCCGGTAAGAGGGTGGATAGAGATAGGGGCTCGTCCTTATCGGCGTTGGCGGGTTTCGAGATCATGGTGAAGGAGTCCTTGGGTAGTAGTTCTTCGAGGGCAGAGACGATGAGAGGGTTCACATAAGCGTCTTCATAAGCGATGAGGGCGTAGATGTGGTCTACGGGACGCAGAGTAAGTTTCGACATGCCAGTCACAAGTGACGAGGACGGCTGCTGCTTCTTCTCTTCAATGCCATTCTTAAATTCCCTACAATTGAACCCAGGGAAGTAAGATACACGGTCACAGACCACAACGGTTAGACGCTGCCAACTGTAACAAAACAATAATGGGTAACTCAAACGACCACGCTCTAGAGTCAAATGGCCTGCCCTGAATCATAGTAGCGTGCCAAGACGCATTTGACCTCCATTAACCCATATTCGCCTTATTCTGGCCTCGAGACCAAAGGGGAGAGTAAGATAGAGAGCCAGGAATGACTGGTTGATCTATTATCTGATCGCACTTCTCATGCAACAATGGCGACCCGGCCTTCGAAATGCAGCGCATCAAAAACAAGGAAAACTCACAAGTTCAACTCCTGCCCGTGTAAATGAGATGCTGCTTGCCAGAAGTTGGCTTTCATCGGTGTGACACTATATGGGCCGTTAGCGACTTTCAAGAAACGATTCCTTTCAAGAGCAATGTACCTCGTATGGCCCTCCTTGACCGCCCAACCATCATTGCCCGGGGGTGCCTCCTCAACGCTCTTATAGACGTCCTCGAACCTCGGCTTCCACTTGAAGTGGCGATGTACTAAGCCCTTGTTCTCTGCGTCTCCATTGACCGTCTTCTCCCCGTTTGTACGCTCATGGTTGACACCATTCTCGTCATCACGGATTCGCTCCTCCTCTTCATCTTCGTCGCCAACACTGCCCTCAACCTCGGTGAAGCACGTGCCACCATCACCCCAATAGTTCTGGAGCATAGGCGTGAAAATAGTACGACGGCTCTCAAGTCCAGGAAGGAGGGGAACATTGACCGTGTACAGATCCACGGATCCGTCAGAAGGCCACTGAGCAGCCAACGCCTCAATAACGCGAACGCTGTGTCTTGTCGCCTGTTCAATTATAACAGGATCCTTGGGGTTCTGGCGGTCCTTGAAGTGAGCCCAGCTCAGAGCAATAGAGCGATGTTTGCAGACAGCGGCCTCAAGGGCAGCGCCCAAGGTGCCTGAGCTGAGGGCGAAAAGGGCAGTTGAATTTCGTCCGAAGTTGGGGCCCGAGACAACAAGATCTACGGGACCACGCTCTCGGAAGGCATGGTGTAAGCCGATCTGAGCGCAAGAGGCCGGCGTGCCATCTACGAGGACCCATTCCTCGACGACGTCATGGCCACGGCTCGGACGCGGGTGCGTTGTTCCCTGTGGCGTGCTGTCGTCTAGCGTGTTGAAGACGGCGGGTGGGCGGTAATAGACGGGCTTCACAGTTTTTCCTATCATGTGTGCTTTGCCGATCCACGACCGTTGGGTATCTGGTAGACATACGGACACGGTATGGCCAAGCTTCTGGAGCGCCCGCACCAAGCTGTGGACGTAGGGAGAAGCTGGGCCCGGTGGGCCGTCGTCGTTGGTTACAAGGATATGCATATTTGCTATGATGACGCTTTCGTCTGGTTTGGAGGGACGATAAAGGGTATATTGAGGGGGTCTGGTAATGTACGATGAGTATCTGTATGAAGCAGGATCTGGCCCAGGTATTTATATGTCTGTTGCGGTCGAAAGTTGTCAAGATAATATGGACAGATAAATACTCTCTGGAGACCGTCGATGAAGTGGACAAAGAATACACGTATGGTCGTGATACAAGAAGTCTCAGGATCCAGACGGGGTGAGACTTTCACATGGAGGGTGAAAAGAGGAAAAGATGAGATGTGAGTTCTTCGGCTAGAAGATAGCAGCTTCTCTGCGCAGGTAATCGTTAGGTAGGGTCCCGCCCACCTCTTATAATCAATCATGGTGGGGGCGGGGCACATCGGCTGCTCACCTGCGGATTTACCGTCGGGTTCTCTTCTTCTAGCCCCAACGTCGTTCCGAATTACCGGTACGATGTTAGGTACCACCTGTACCTACCTAACCTGTACGAGTACTACCTCCCGGTCAGGGCTAGCAGTACCTAGCACCACTCTGAACATCTGATTCTGTGCTGTAGGCAATGCCTGCTACGGTAGGCAACCCGCACGGCATGCTAACCCAGGTAGGTAGTAATAGGCGTCGGCTAGGTGCATGATCGAAAGCTCATGAGGCAGTACGGAATACCTGTGCTCATCTACGAAGCTATCACCAACTATCTGTACCTCTCCATCATGTACCTTGAGACCAGGTCTTATGAGTTGCTTGTTACTATTACTACCGAGATCCTTACCTGCGGCGTAGTAATCCCACGGTACCAAGTCATACTGCATGATATGACTCGTTGTAAATAGTACAGTCACTTACGAGTAGCGCATGGAATACCTCGAGATACGGAATACTGGTCGAGACAATTCATGCCTTCATGTTGGTCCATATAGCATCATAGAGGAACAAGATAGGAGCTGAAATAATTGATTACTACCTAGCTAAGTGTTGTCGTTTTGCCTGATAATCATCTCCTGCCTGTCCGTGTCCTAATCCATCGTGCCACTCGTCAACACATTCTTGTGAGGGACACACACGCATACACACACGCCCTGTCGCAGCAACATGTACGGTTCTTTCTCGTAACGGGAAATACCGCACGGCTAAACGCCCAACGCCCCTTGCCTACCAAGTCATTTCCCTCCCATTCTGCGTTCACCAAGTCGGATCCTTGCCACTTGAGGCCACTAATACAAACAAGAACAACAAGCCAACCCTGCCCATGAGAAGGGGAAAACCGCCTGACTCCTATCCATAGCTACTGCAAAGAAACGAAACCAAAGCAAAAATGAGTGTGTGTATGCAACTTCATCAGTGTCGTTCGTGATTGACGCAGGCCTAGGCAAGCCTAAGTACGCTGGCGTTTGGTGCCAGTTGGCGACTTGGCGAGGGGGGCTCCGGCTCGCTTTGGGCGTGGGAGAGATCGAGAACGGGGCCAGTTGTCGAAGGGGCTGGGAGCTCTGCCTTCCTCGGGCACCTTGGGTTCCTGGAGAAGCTTGCTTGCACTGGCAGCAGATCGCGTGACTCTTCCGGTGCTGGGGGGCGACGCGGGTGCAAAGCGAGGAGCCTCTGGTGTCTGGAGCTTGGGCTCGCAAACTTGGACGGGCGTCCGTGGGGCTTCAATCACATCATTCTGAATGACATGATCGTCGATGTCGGTGACAGCTTCCTCGTCCTCAATGCTGGTCGTGGCAACGGCCTTGCCCTTGTTGCTAGGCGGGAAGAGAAGGCGAGGCTTGATGGACGAGCGAGTAACCGGACCACGGCGCGGAGACTGGATGCTCTGTCCATCTTCGCCATCTAGGTTGCTCAAGTCGGCGTCACTGTAATCGGAGAACTTGCGGAAAATCTTCTTTCCACGGCTATGTAGAACACACGTCAGCATTGTGTGTCGATAGTAGATTAGAAATGAGGACTGCTAGTAGAGGAGAACTTACAATACAACGAGGACTCCATCGTCACGTCGCACGGCTTCTTCAATCGTCTGGCGTCCAACACCGGGAATAGCAACCGTCTTACGCTTGCTTCGTCGCGTGGCTGGGCCGGGAGCAGGAGGCGGATGATCACCGTAGAAGGGGTTATCGACACTGTTGTCGATCTCGGGGACACGATCTCGGGAATCGGTGTAGATCTCGATGTGTTCGTCGGCATTCTCTGTGAAACGGCCGAGGCCAAGACCCGTTTGCTTCTTGCTCTTCTTCTTCGGGGACGACGTCAAAGCTGCATCGGCGGCGAAGATATCACGCGCGATGTCGCGAGATGCGGCGGCGAGCTTGGCATTGGGCTGCTTGATCGGGGTCTTCGTGGGGGTGGGAAGCATACCCAAGCCATGAGCGGCGGCGATGGTGTTCTGTGACTTCTGCTGTTTGGAGGGACCTGCGATGCCCATGGCATCAGCAGCGCCGACGGCAGCGCCAGCAGTCAACGTGCTCGATGCACGTCGCACAGAATCCATGGCGGGCAGTCGTTTCTTGAGAGGTGTCGATGTAGGTGTAGGGGTGGAGAAACGGATAGAAGGCTTGGTGGAAGAGCGGATAGGTTGTTCAGGTTGAGAAGGGCGTGGAGAAGGAGTGCGATTGGTTGATTGCTGTCGGGAAGAAATGCGGGCGGATTTGCGAGGAGAAAAAGGTACCCAAGAGTCGCCGAAGCCGTGCTTGGGGGTACCTGGAGTGTGGACAGTGCCGGGTGGGGACGGGGTTGAGTAAACAAGGCTAGAGGTCGTCATGGTTGCGTGCGAAGACTGCGTAACCTGAATCTAAGGCCGTTATTTTTTCAAAGCGGGAAATTCGGCCCACCTCGTCCGACTCGATTTCTTTCACTCTCTTTGTGAATCAGAGAACCTCTCGGTTTGCGCCCGATCCTGTCCGTGCACAAGTCTTTCCCTTCTTTTGAGCGATTTATGGCTTTTGCTGCTGAGGGGTTCTCCAAAGCCAGTCGCATGAACCGAAATGTTGATGCTGTGATTGTTGTGATCGCCGTCGCCTAGGAGATGACAATTTGCTTCGGCGGTCAACAAGTCGGCGACAAGTCCTTCCTAATTATAAGCGGCTTCTTATGTAAGAGCCTGCTGAGAGCGATTCTCGAGTAGTTGGTGCAAGCGTCGTAGCTTGAATTTGAAGATAGTTCGTATGTTTTGATGAGGATTCGATCGAGGGTACGGAATGTAAACAAGCCAGGTCAGGTTCTGCGCCGACTGCGTTATGTCCTATCGAGTAGCGAATACGGGAAGGAATAAACAACAGGCTCGATTAATGAGGATACGATGTAGTATTTCGTAGTAGCGAGATGGAAGCGAGCAGTGGAATTGCCGTCCACGTATGTATGAGCGATGTTGGGAGCGCGGGTGAGTTGTAGGGATTGCGGTTGAGAATGGGAAATACAGGAGGTGAAGAGTGGTGGGAATGGGGTAAAGAGAAGTGGCGGGGGCATGGCCAAGTCACTGACAGCTGAGCACGCACAGACGGTACAGAGGCAGCATGTACCTCAGAACAGCGCTACCAACGCTACTGGCCCCGATCGTGAAACGGCCCACAGCCGCCCCACTCAACACCCCAGCGACGGAGGTACCAAGTATCCACCCTCATCAGGTTAGTGGGTATTCCGTGCGTGCCGGGTGCTTACCAAAGTTAGTAACTTTTTGGGTTATGCAAAGAATACGTCTACGGTACGGTAACAACCGGTGAGTTTTGCTTCACGTAGCAGGTATCTACGAAGTACTCAAATAACGTGCATTGTTTACATGTCCACGACACTAGGGTACGTGGCCCCATCAAGACGCGCTTTATCCTCTCTGCACGCGTCGCGCGCGTTGACCCTATCGTGCTCAAGTAAACAACCTATCCCGGGTCCGGAAAAGGCCGGAAGCTGCCCCGAACGGCGCATTTGCCCTAACGACCAGAACGCACTTGCCGTGGCCCGTATGGACCTCTTCGAACCTTCCTTGTGAGTTCCGGATTCCACCCGCTGCACCGAGGAATTTTACGGTAGGGAATTGAGCTGTGGGCAAGGAAGGTACGAAGACCTACGCTAAAGTAGGTACCTACCGACGTCTCAACCTCATTGGATAATAACGTCGGACCCCTGTAAAATATGCCGTTTTGGCTGTCCTGATTGGTCCATGGACTGGAATTCTGCACGGATCGATGTTCAAACGCCCCAGGCTAGTCTTTCCGCGGAGAAAAATTTTCCGGGAAAGAGCTGTCAGTTCCCGGAGGGCAGCATACGGAGTAGGGCCGCACGGGAAACTGACAGCTCTCTTCTTGTTTGAGCGGTTCCGGGCGTTTCATAGTGACGGAGCGGGTCAGTTGGTGTGGAAGTCACAGAATGTTGGATGGAAGAGAGATCTTAGGTATTGATATGGCAATCTGATAACACGGAACCTCGATGCCTTTCACGTATTACACGACATTAATTCGTAATTCGTAGGAAACAGCATCTATCCCGTAATTTTCGGTATAGCAAGCTCTCTCGGTGTTCCGTACCTGATGTTAGCGATACAGGATGAGCAGGAACAGTTCGCTACTTATGACACCGGGCGTTTGTGTCGCATTGAAACCGGGCGAGTAATACCCAAGTGCCCTGGGTAACTACCTACAATCAATCGCCAAGATTCGACGGCTAACCATCCGAGTCGTATCACATTGTATTCCGTACCTGATAATTTGAGAAATTGAGCCCTACAAACAATGACTGAGCACAAATGTGTCCCGTACTTGTACCTCAATCGATCCTCATCGTATCGTGGAAGGTACGGTTCTGACTGATTTTCCTGGGAAAATCGTGCACTACGAGTCGATACGTCATTTGGGATAAGAGACGCGCCTAGCAACTTCCTAGCGATTTTCTATGCGTATCGTTCCTACCTAAGGCGACTCAATAATTGTCCGATCAACTTCCCCTCCCTGGTCTGAGCAACCCAACGGTCCTAACCCACCTGCACCTTGAAACCACGGGCCACGGCCACTAAACAACCCCACCACGGCTCGTCCATCATTTTAAGGTGAAAGCAACCTTACGCAAAGCCACATCCTCCCCCTCCTTGATCAGCGTGTCTAGTTTGTTTTAGGGAAGACTCTCTTTTTTCCCAGCCGTGACCTAGTTGTTTACTTGCAACCCGTACCTGCATCCAAACAGAAGCAATGGCCGACTCCTCGGATAACGAAGATCTCTTCGCCTCCCCATCCGGCGCAAAGGGCCCCGAGACTCCACCCCCTGACCGGTCGAAGAACCATTCAGCTCAGCACAATCGATATGGCAGCTCGGACAACACGCGCGAGGCGCTGCTGCAGCGTGAATTGGAAGGCGTGCGAAACATTAACGAGCTGATCGAGGGCGTGATAGGCACATTGGAGCGAGCAAAGGGCAACATGCAGGTATAGTCTTGCCCCTCCCTTCCCTCCGTTTCCATACTGCCATCCCTTATTACAAATATATATCATCGTCGCCGGACGTCTTAGCTGATCAATTAATTCATTAGACTGTCTCCAATACTGTCAATACCGCCTCGACCCTGCTCAACACGTGGACGCGCATCCTCTCGCAAACCGAGCACAACCAGCGGTTGATCTTGAACCCGACCTGGCAAGGCGCGTCGAAGGACCTGGCTGATATAGAGAACGAGGCCGCCGCGAAGGCTGCTGCGGCGGAGCGCAAAGCCGTTGAGGATGAGAGACGGCGTGTCGAGGCTCGGCGTAAGGCCGAGGAGGAGCAGAGACAGCGGGAGGCTGCTGCGAGCTCATCGACGCGTGGAAGAGTGGGTACCCGGGGCGCGCGGGGAACGACGAGAGGCACTACACGCGGACGAGGCATTGGCGGTTCACGGCCAACTTCGGGACTTGGCGGCGCTTATTCGGCAGATACGACGTCTGGTGCATCGAGTTCTAGGGCGGGCTCGAAGATAGGAAGGGGTTTCTTACGAGCTGGATCGAGAGGCGGACGGGGTTCATAAGAGAACAGAATTTTGAAAAGTCGTGTCGGTGCAAAAACATCATGGGGACTCCTACTACATGAGTTGCTACTATTTGCATACTCAGGGACATCTATATCCATGTTGTGCCAGACGGCCCCTGTATGAAAAACGCCTTGATGATACCTCCCCTAGCTACCATATACAAGCTAGTCAAGAAACAGACGATACCCAGGACTCAATGGCGCCCCTTTTTCGTCCCAAAACCTCATGTCATAGGCATATGTCCCTCTCATCATTAACATGATATAACGTTTTAGGTCTTCTTCTTGAAGAAATCACTCATCTTCCTCATACCAGTCGTGTTGACCTTCTTGAGATCCCTCACACCACGAGACTCGCCCGCCTTCTTCCGCTTCTCCTCCTCTTCCTTCTTACGCTTCTTCTCAGCTCGATCAGCGAGCTCTTCGTCATCAACAACCCTCTTTCTCGAGTAGTCGCTCACAGACCGTGTCGCTGTAGCCTCCTGTTTTAGACGATTCAACTCCGCACTATAAGCATCAAGGGGCGCCAAGTCTACTTCGGGCAGCGTTGCGAATTTGCCTTGAAGCATGGTCGCTAGTGATGATGGTACATAACTCGCACATAAGAAGTTGAACGCTATGCGCAGTCGTTGGAGAGAGACGATTTCAGGGGAAGCGGTCATGGCAGGCTTCAACGCCTCAGCTAATGCTTGACTCTCTGGATCGGACGGCGTAACAGAGGTAGCAGGCGTCGACGACTCGCTTTTACTCGTCTCGGTATTCGGCGTCGGCGTCGCAGAGGAGTCATCCGGTATCACAATCGTGACGGGCTTCCTCTTCACTCCCATAACCGGCGCTTCGAGTGGCTTGACCACAAACTTCTCCTCCATACTCCGCGGTAACGGCTTCGCGCTCATTCGTCGGGCTTTGCTCAACACTTCTGTTGCGAGCTTCTCCTCGCTGAACCGGAACATGCGCTCATCACCCGCTTCCACCGTGTCGCAGACAGCCCCTAAACGCGTCTCGAGAAGTCCGCGGACCCGTCCCTCGCCCCAGCGTAGTACCTCCCATAAGTGCGGTGAGTCCGCCTGGATGCGGTCGAAGTGGTCGTCGCTCGATATGTATCTGCGCTTCTTGGCTTCGCTGGGACTGTCGATTAAGGTCGGGAGGATGAGGAATAAGGGGTCAATTGGCGTCGCGACGAAAAGCTCGGCACCGTCCGTTATATATGTTCCAAAGTCCGCATTTTCCTCGGTTTGTTCGCTTGTTTCCTCGCCATCGCATTGTATCAGCCAGCTGTGCGGCGTGTTGGTGGGGCCTGAGATGCGTGTGAATTCGTAGAAGCCCGTCTCGGGACATACGAGATATCGCGTGGGTTTGGCATGGCGGGGATGTAATAAGGACACGATCCGAGCTTCCTTGGTCGCTTTTGTAGGGAGGATGAAGATCTTCGGCGGGTTCGTGGAGGATTCGGAGAGCGTGTATTTTGAAGTCGAAGCTGAGGGCGTTGTGGAAGAGCCAGAACCAGCTTTGGCGCTGGTTTTGGTTGCTCTTGTTGTTCTCGCCATGGCTTGTTATTTGATGAAACCCTCAAACAATAACAAGGCAATTGGCGAATTCAGACCTTGATGAACGCGTATTTCTCGATCTAATTTCTTCTGATGGTTATCAAGTTGAGATGCAAGATGTACCTCCTCTTGGCGTGTAATTCAGCATCCAAGCTCTTTAGAAGTATGTACCTATCCGAAGTCAACAAGGACAAATATCCTTATATCGGTGCATGCAGATATTTTACAGGTGCCACGCCAATGCCGCTCGGGTTAGTCCGCAATTGGAACGCGTCTAGAGCGACCCGCACCCCGCGTAGCATCGCGTGTAAGGATTGACGAAGTGGGAAACTCATTACGCACCCTGGCCGACGCTAAACGGCGCTAGCGGTAGGTATCTGCACAGTTCCCACAGCAACGTACTGTGCGGTACTTTCGCATGCCAGCACCCCTGCTGCATGATCTGCGCACTGTCCCATTACATGGCAATGCCACCTCTTACCCTCGAGTCACACACCCCCAAGTCACCCCTCGAAGCGCCAACCCAATCAGACGGATCCTGATCCTCGTCAACGGGCCTCCACTCAACCTTTTACCCAAACTTGAGACTCCTTAGGTCTTTCTCACATCACATTAACCTCGATAACTATACCCTCACCTTTACACACCTCGACTCGCCGTGACCCGGCATCCGTCCCAGTGAAGTACTCGATACCACGGGTGACTCCGAAGAAGTCCTCCTTCACGAACATCTTCGACTCGGCTTCATATTTCGCATTGCCCACCTAATACCGACGGCTCTGCGCCCATCCCCGATACTACCATTAAGAGCGGTGACCGTCGATCTTGAAGCTTTGTTTTCTTTGCTTTCCAGAAACTTAATAAATAATATACTACTACCTACCTACCTTCCTATTACTTGCACCGTACCAGCCGACGGCGACTTGTACCATTGACCGCATCCTGGTCCATGCTATCACCCTAATCCCAGTCGAAGCTTTAGGTGGGATGCGAATTATTGCCGTGGACTGAGATTCATACACACAGCTGGTGGTCTGCCCACTCGTGTTGCAACCATGCCCACTCGTACGTATCAGAATCATTTCTTCACTACTTCTTCGTCGTCTCATGGGCTTATCCTCGCATAGACGCTGTACCAGAGCCGGAGCCACATTGGCCCCCGCGATCACCACACGAAGCTCTGCTGAGCACCCCCCGCGGCCGCGAACGCATGCGTCGCTTAGCCGAACAAGCATCCCGCTCCCCATCATCACCCTCCAAGGGTGCTTCGAAGCCCCTCCTTACCCGTTCCCACTCTCACAATCTCGGGGCCATGACTCATGCAGACGACGATGAGCCGGACTTGGATCTAGACGATACCGAGGATGAAGAAACCCTCCAGCTTCAGTTAGCCGCCATCCAGGCCAAGCTCAAGTTGAAGAAAGTCCAGGCGGCCAAAGCCAAGAAGGCACACGTATCTGATGCACAGTCATCCGATGCACATCCCGTCCTTTCTGATTTACGACCCGTCCGAGAACCCCTGACATCGGCACGATCTCAGGCAATCGTTGATAGCTTACGGTCTAGCATAGCCGCCCGACCGCAATCCCAGGGCGGCGTGCAGGTACCAGCGTCCCCTGTGAAAAGGGCACAGACAGCTATGGACATCACTTCGCCTAGTAGAGTACGATTGGGTATCGACAAGGGCCTCCGAGCCAAAGACGTATCATTGAAACGTGCCCCGAGCTTGAAAACAGCCCATGGCACGGATAAGGGCGTGCAGGGAAACTACCTTCGAAGGGCGAATACCCCAGCCCCGAGTGGCTATTCATCACCCGAACGACCGACGAGCTTTAGTGAGCGACTACTCGCCGCCCGAAAGGAAGAAGTAGCCCGTCGGAATCAAATGGAGAAGATCCAGCAGATCCGGAGCAAGTCCTTCCATCTAGGCAAGCACGAGATGGAAGAACTGAAGAGTAATGCCGCAGAGCTGCCCGATGCCCCTGTCCTCGAAGAACAGTATTCTCGAGAAGAGGTCATCGCGGGCGCCGGTATAAAGAGAAGTGTTTCTATGACGGGTCCGCCCCGACAGGCACCAGGCGAAACTGAATCACAGGCCATGAAGCGGGGCAATACCCGCAAGCCGAAGGTCTCGCCATCGGAGGTCCCTGAGGCCGAAGCATCCGCCTTTGAGCCGTATTCCAGCATTCACCTCAAGAAGAGGATTATTCCACATCTAACGCTGACTCGCAATCTGGCCGGCAAGAAGACCTACACGATCCCTGACCTCCTGAAGCATGTCAAGGCTCCCGATTACGAGCTGCCTGATATCGAGCAGGATGTAGTCGTGTTCGGTATCCTCGCCTCGAAATCCGACCCCAAGACTCACAAGTTTCCGGAGAATCGAGTTAGAGAGAAGACGGATGTCCAGCAGGCGAATGCGAAGTACATGGTGTTGACCTTGGTGGATCTCAAGTGGGAAATTGAACTGTTCCTCTTCAATTCCGGTTTTGAGAGATTCTGGAAGTTGACCCCTGGCACGCTCATCGCCATTCTCAATCCCACTATCATGGCACCACCAGCCGCTCGAAAAGACACGGGCCGCTTCAGTCTGGTGATCAGCAGTGATATGGACACAGTGCTAGAAGTCGGCGTGGCGCGAGACCTCGGTTTCTGCAAGAGCGTCAAGAAAGACGGCTTGCTCTGCAGTAGCTGGGTCAACAGCAAACGAACCGAGTACTGCGAGTTTCACATGAACCTCGCGCTCTCGAAGAAACGGCTCGCCCGCCAGGAGGTCAACGCCTTCGACACGGGTCTAGGACCCAAGAGACACAACTCGCAGCGTCTTCACAACTGGGAGGCCCACGCCAACGACCCCGGTAAGAAGCACCGCGGAAACTACGATCGCGACACGCAGAGTGCGTTCTTCATACGTAAGCCCTCGGCCGCCAACATGATGGACAACGAGGTCCTCGGCGGCGAATTTGGCCGCGTCGCTAGCACCATCGAGCGCAGCGAGGCGCTGCGGCGTCGTCTCGCTACGGAGGAGAAAGAGCGCGACCTCATGAAGAAACTCAGTGAGGCCGGCAAGGGCGCCGGAAAGGAGTACATGGCGGCCCAGATGCAGCGGGCCTCGATGGCGGGACATTCGACTCCCCCTCGCGCCGGTACTGCTGCGACCTCGGTCTGCAACGAGACCAAACCGCAGGTCGACGCCAAGAGTCTGGGTCTCGTGGCGGATAGGAATAGTAAAATCCACCTCAGCCCCGTCAAGCGCAAGCGCGTGGAGAGCGCGCTCTCGAACCGCGGTAGTGTCGCGGGCTCGACGGTCAGCGGTCCCACGGCGCCCAAGGCGTCAGCGTTGGGCTGGGGTGGACAGCTGAAGAATAAGCTGAGCCGTATGCGCGAAGGGGAGAAATTGAATGGGAGCAAGGTGGATGATGAGAATGAATACCCCGGTGACGCCGGCAAAGACGTGCGCTCGCCTGCGCGTAAGAAGACGCGCTTTGTCACGGAGAAGGGGATTAGGATTGCCGGGCGGGAGAGCCTGGGCGAGGAATTGGCGAGTAGTAGTAGTAGCAGTGGTGGAATGATACCCAGACGCACGCAGACGCCTGCTGAGCCGCGGCCGCATCATCCGAGAATGATGTACTTGGATGACGAGGATGATGAGGAGGAGCTCATCATTTTGAGATAGGGTGTGATTCTATCTTGATACTTACATACATACATACAGACGGATGGATTAATAGATCCCCTTTGTTTGATGGTTTGGCTTGGCGGACATGGCGAGGCAGGATTTTATGATTGGGACCGCTGGATGTGTGGTCTAATATGATGATGACAGTTGCGTTGCGTTGGTTTGATGGTGTTGGGACTGGTTCTTGTGATTCAGAGATTAGGCTCCTGAGGTCATATAGCTCATGCATCCCCGTCTTCATAGGCACGAATAATCAACTGCATCGGACTGAATTTGTTGTCACTTCTTTTATGTGTGCTGGCTGTGTCGTATGCTGTTTAGGTCGAGTGAGAGTCTAGTGATGTCGAATGGAGTTGAATTGGATGGAATAGGATCGAATCGAATCGACCTCGTTCAAACCATTCATTCATGCACACTCACTTAGGAGGCGGTGAGTATCCTCTCAGACATCAGATAGATACCTTAAGGCCAAGATTCAGGCCCCCAAAATAGTCACTCACTCCAAGGCATCATGCTCATCCTGAGTTCAGGGGCTGATTGATTCCGAATCAGGGGCAATACGATCAGATCGAGCGGTTGTTATTTTTTTGAAAGTATACTTCTGAGGTATAGGATTGACATTTCTCTTCGTTTCTTGTTTCTTGCTCCATCTTGTTTCATGACATGGCAATTGATATAGTATTTCAGGGGCCGTCAGAATCACAGATATACCACACTCATATCAGCTCACAGATCACTCCACCACCAACTCATCACACACACACACATATGAATCACGCATCAAAACCAACACAGAAAACTCTTACGAGCGAGGAAAGAAGTAGATTGACGAAACCAACAGCAGCATCTCGAAAGAAAAATGTAAGCTACATACTTTCTCTCCTCCCTTCTTTTATTCATATTCAAAATAAAAAGAACGAAACGAACGATTGAATGAATGCTATGAGTCAGTGAGGAAGGAGTAGATCCAGTGAATCAACACCATGCCACGTCATCCCCTAGATCTCTTCCTCGTCTTTCTTCTCCGTCGAGGCAGACTCGCCGACGGCCGACTTCGTCTCCTCGACGTCGAAAGCTTCGCTCGAGGCAGGAGTCTTATTCACTGACGTCTCGCTCTCCGTCTCCTCTTCGACTTCGACCTCGATCTTATGCTCTTCAGCTTTGGCCTCTACTTTATCCTCTTCGACCTTCTTCTCTTCAATGATTTCGGCTTCTTCGCTCTTGATGACGAGGTCTTTCTCCTCGGAAATGTCTTCAGCCTTCACCTCCACGGCTTCTACGGCCTTGCTGTGGACTTCCTCGGTCACTTCAGACACAACAGGTTCTTCGACTTCGACCTTTTCGACAACGGTTTCCGATGCCTTCTCCTTTTCGGGACCAAATTCATCAACGGTCACGGTACCTTCTTCATCAATACTCCAGAGAGTTCTCGTCATAGAGAAAGAAAGGACAGGAGGACCAGAGGGAGCGGAAGATTCAGCACCACTGGGACTCTGGGCCTTAGTCGGGGCTCTTCGCTGAGGACCTCTGGCGCGACCCTTTCTGGCATCAGCCAAGGGAGCCGGCGCCTTCTCCTCCTCGGCGGGTTCCTCCGGCTTGACTTCCTTCTTAGGAGCTTGCGGGCCGAGGCGTAGTCGATTGTTCAAATCAGACATGAAGCCGGCTTGAAGCGCAGCAATTTTACCGCCAACGGGTCTAGCTGGTACCACAGGCTTCGGCTTTGCAGCTCCTTCTACTGGCTTGGCTTCAACCACCGGTTTCACAGGCCGAGCAGGGATCTGCGGCTTGGGACGAGTGGGCACAGTAGGCTTGGCCAAAAGGTCATCTTTCTTGGGAGGGCGAGCCGGAACAACAGGCTTCTTGTTGGCCACCGGAGACTTCGTCGCCTCATCATCGGAGTTATCAGGCGACTGCGGGCGAGAGACAGTCGTGGTGAATTGAAGTGAGTCGGGTGTGTCTTCCCAAACATCCTGACTAGGGAAGCGTGGGGGCATGCCAGGGCGCTTGAGAAGCTCCTTGGCGAGAGCCGGCTGGTGTTCAATCCGGATTTCCGGACGCTGTTGTCTGTTAAGGAAACTGTCCGGGTTTACGGCCTCTTTCTCAGCCAGTTCTTCTTGCCTTCGGGCAAATTCCCGAGCCGGAGTGTCGGCATTCCTTGTAGGCGAGTCTACTGGCTTGGGGGACTCATCTACAATTTCAGGTGTCAAAACCTCAGCCGTACTGTGGACGCTGTTGGGGGCATCCTCCCAAACGTCCTGACTAGGGAACCTTTGGCGAGACTTCAGCTTGTCGGCCGCGGTCTTCGGCTTCTGTTCACCTTTGCCATCGTCAGGGAACAAGGGTTCGTACTCCTCTACGTCTTCCAAAGGCGTGCAGTGAATCTCAGGCGGCTGGGTGCTGTAGATACTGGTGGGTCTACTAGAAGATGAGTCCTTAGCAACCTCATCGGAGGCCAAAATGGGGCAGGATTCCTCATTTGTTGCCTTGCGTTCCTGGCTAGACTCATCGATGCTATGCCGGACGGAGCCGTCGCTGATATCCTTTCCGCCCTCGAGACCAGACGAGCTGGATCTCACGTGCGACTGGGCGGACTCGTTCTTGGAATCGGTCGAGGGTGGCTGAGGCGTGGTTGCACGCATGATATACTCGTCACTGACTTCGAAGCCCACCTGTTCACTAGGGGTTCCATCATATTCAGAAGTACCTATCATGAATGATTAGAAACATTCCAAAGTTTGCTGGTGGCTTGCGTTACCCAAACCAACACCACGGCTAGCGGTATCTCGGACGATCTTGTTGAGATTCTCACTGCTCATAGAGTAGTCATGGACGCGGCCATGGAGGTTGTTGTTGATGTGTTCTTTCTGGTAAACGTCGGGGTGCTTCTCGTAGTAAGCCTTCTCAAGCTTGTCCGTAGACTCAACACCATGGCCGTGAAGACCATAGCTTCCCGGGGGCAGGTCGTGGAAGCCGCCGCGAGAGCTCGCTCTACGAGTGTGGTGGAGGTGGCTTCTGGTGCTGTCGACACTTGTAGCTCGTGGCGGTGCAGGTGAGGGAGCCTGCACGTCGCCAGCGAATGCAAGCATAGGCACTCTCTGGCCAATTTCGGGGATTCCGTGCTCGTCGTCGGCGTGAATCTCGCCGTTATGAGAGAGCTGACTTGTGGTGCTAGCCTTCTTCTTCAAGCTGCTGGATCCAGATAGAGGTGGCTCCTCACTGCTCGGACGGCCAATGCCAAAGGCAGCAGCGCGATCGGAATCAGTGTGAGTGACGATGGAGACTCGCTGCTTGGCGCTGGCGGCGGGCACGGTGGGCTTAGGGGCGTGGAGTTTGAGGTCTTCAGCGACGATGCGAGTCTGCTCGGGCGAGGCAGCGCGACTCATCTCGGGAGAGGTGAGGGCCGCATATTCCTGGCCCTCCTCGCCGACGCCGGGCAAGTCGAGGCTCACCACCTGCTCAAGCTCGTCGCCAAGAAAGCTCTGGCTAATTCGCTTGGCGCTCTTGCTCGAATCGAAGAGGCCCTCATTGAGAGGCGAGGGAGCGAATCGGTCGGGATTAGGGGAAATGGTGCGACTGAGTCGCTTCGCGGGACGTGCCGGGACTGAAGGTGCATCGCTGCGTTCCCGGCTCCTCGCGGGACGGGGCGGGATCACAGGAGCTGACGGCGCGGCGGTGGAAGTCATAGCGTAACAAGAGAAATGAAAAACAGTAAATATCACACACAATTATTAAGTTGAATACTAGCTAAGATGCTCGAAGCGGTCGTAGCAGTTGCAATTTGAATCGGGACGGGAAGAACACGACCTGGATAAACTGGGCATGACTCAGGTTAGCGACAAGTCCATCGGCGAGTAGCCCGTGAGTAAGCGCTAAAGGAATTGAGGTAATCCGTAAAAGACGGTACGATACAATGAAGCTTTGTGTGTAAACGGAACGTGGCCCGGAATGCCTAACGGAATACGTACCGCATGTACTTGCACAAGGGGTTCTCGTGGGGATGCGAGGCCGCCGATGACGATGATGACACAAGAAGATTCTGGCAGGAGAAGGAACGTTCGTTCGATGAGTGAAGGCGGGAGGGAAGGCGTGAGGCAAGACGGGATGAAACGACCAAAAGGGGGGGAATGATTCAGGCAAGCGCAAGCGTGATGGAACAGGTTAAAGCGACAGCTATCTGCGCCCTCTTGTGACGTAAGGGGGGTTCCAGATGCTAGAGAGATACAACTAACCCTGTCTCGGACGCTCGTATCGCTGTAAGTCGGGTATCGCTGCCTATCGCCTACGGACTATAGCTTCGAACCTGAGCTGGCAATCGAGATTAGCCCGACATCGAGATAGTAATAGTTAGGTAGACAGATAGACATATGGGTAGATATCAGTGGGGAGGACAGGGCAGCGAATCATAGGGAAAAGAGACATCTTGGGCATTGTCGAGGCGAGTGGAAGAACAATAGACACGGGACATGACGGATAGATAGGCCAAATCGGGCTGCGACGGTGTATAGAGAGGCAGGTGAAGGGTTTTTCAGACAACGGAAACGGATGAGGTTGAGGTGGTGTCACATGTCATCGATGCCAGCGTCCCGGCACTCTGGAGACATGAGATTAGACTGCGGACTGACATACAGGGCGCGTTGCGGCTAGATATCCAAGGACAGATCCGATCTGTATGGAAAAACGTTATTTGCAATGTACGTAGCAGCTCTGCTGGTTGCTGGACTGATGCTGGTCACGATGAATTGAGAGGAGAAAGTGTCTCAGAGAGAGGAAGAGAGAGTCTGGATCCGAAGAGCTCGGGAATGCAGCGAGTTAAGAACCCCCCTCGATCAACTAGCACCGCCATTACTGTATCCATTATTCCGTATACACGTGTACCTATAGAAGTACAGTAAGTCTGACGCGAAATACGGTGCGCCGAGAATACCTGTTAGGAGCGCATCTTCAACTGCTGCCAATCCGTTAACGACGGCGTTCCGTAATCACTTACACCTATATATGGATGAGAGAAACGACGACACAAAGCCGATATATCCAAATTGATATTTATATTGCCGTACATTTTTCTTGCTTGAGCTTCGTATAAATATACTCTATTTACGTAAATGCCTATAGAAAACGTAACGGATTATAGGCGCCTATAAATACCAGTTCCAGCTCCAGGCGACGAGGAGAGTTCAATATTCTGCAAGCTCTCCACTGATGACGACATAAACTGTCCCGAATATGTAACCGCTCCAGGCACGATCAAAGCATGTTTTCGCCCTGCTTAATGTTACACTCAAAGACGACCTCCACAGTTGATCAATACAACTAGAGAATATTCGATACAAAAATGCCAAAGAATTGAATCCATGGAAGCTACAATTATTCAGTCAAGTTGACTTGCAGCTTGTCCCAGTTTCATCCTCATCTCAGGACGAAAGCTCAAGACATCTAGATGGCCCGAAAACAGGCGGAATGGGTACTCAATGAGCTTGCAACTTCATCACCTGGCCACTTACACGTGTACATGCGCATGCTGTGGTGTCTGGTCTGTCCAGGATCATCGGTGAGCCGGCGATAGGCTTATTCATTACTTATCACCGTCTCCACAGGAAAACAAATGGATGTATAAGTAGGGAAAGTTATCTTGAACAAACTCTTTTTTACCTATCAATCTTCTGTAACTCTAGTTGCACTTCACGTCTCGTCGTCGTCCATCCTCAGCAGACTCATCAGCAACTGAGATCTCCGCAGACTGGCCCTCCGGATCAGCTCTCACTGAAACCACGGAACCACGCGCTGCTCTTCCGTCAAAGCACAGAATATAACCTCATTTTCATTCAGGAAAAAAACACCCCCGAGGTATCTCTGCCGAGCCAGGCATCAAGGAAACTGATTTACTACTAATGTCCGACCACAAAATAGGAAAAGCAATGGGGCCTGTTCATACACTAACCGTGACGCCAATACACCAGTCTTAAATGCTTGTCGTCATGGTCTCTTTCTGTCCGTTACCGTCTTCTATCTTTCCCAACTGGGACTTCGTCAAACCGTCACCCTCGTTTTCACGAGCAGGCGCCAATCTCATACCCATCACAGGCCAATCCTCGTGCCAGTACAGTTTCGCCAATGAACCAGGTTGGTTGAGTTCAAGATGCACACAGTTGATTATATAATCATCTGTGCCACGCCTGCGCCGCCCAGAGTCTTACTGCCGACGAAGGCCTGACCCTTGAGTCCGGCGAGGGCGTAGCAGAGGGCGGTGAAGGTGAGGACAATGGCGGCGGCGAGGAGACTGCTGGGAGTGATGATAACACTGAGGTACTGGATAAGAGCCATGACGGTGTAGGCAGCAGCCCGCATGTAGTTGGAAGAGACCTTGCGGATCATAGCATCGAAGGAAGCCGACGTAGGGCAGATACGTAGGAGAAGGGGAACTTCGAGGAACAAGATGATGAACGACGAAATCCTATCACACCATGGGTCAGTCACCCAGCTCTTCGATAGGGGGCTTCGGAGTACACTGCGGCTTACAAGCTGATGATGCCAAAAATGATGAGGAGCGGCTTGAACAGGTTAAAGAAGTTGGCGATGCCGAGCGCGAAGCACAGAATCATGGACAGGATTCCCAGCCTGCAACACCAAGACGTCAGCTACAATTTCTGGACCAGCCCCGTAGCCTTACTATTCTTCGACCCATAGCGACGGAGACGTGGTGAATTCCTCAGTAGATGGCCAGAGCCTTGCGACTCTTCGGGGCGGCGGTGGTCTGACGCTGCGGCTTACCATTGTCCGTAGATACCTAGTAGATAGCGATGGTTAGATCAGTCTCTTTGGTCGCACACTTTGAAGGAAGTGGAGTATGCGACAAGAGCAGAGGGATGCACTAACTGAAGTTTCGCGTCGCGAACTCTTCGGTGATCGACATGTTGAAGGCGTGCGATGCGTAGTCGTGCGGATTGAGTTGGATGAGAGAATTGGAGGACTGAGGTCGGTAATCCGTAGATGCCGCGCGGTGTAGGTACGGAGCAGGCGGTAAGAGCTGACAGTCGATACCTGGATACTAATCGTGTGTCTGGAGAGTCGCGAAATCGCCGAGCTGAAGACGAAAAGTTACCGTTAAGGAAGAAGGGCGTCCTGGTCGATGATGAGGATTCGTGTTGTTGTTTTGTAAGAGTACGAGTACGGAATACCTCCAGAATACCTCCTGCCTTCCAGTCGCCGGGCGATTAAAGCTTCGGGGTTTTAGGGTGGATCCTTGGGGAGGCAGGCGGCAACATTAGACGCTAGAAGTACTTCGAGGTACCGCATGCACCTGTCCTGACTGGCCAGGTACGGACCAAGTACTTGGAAGCGCAGCGGGCTATTACCTAATTCAGTTACATAATGCGCCTAAAGCCACTTAAACGAGCTCAGGGGACGAGGTCCTAGCCGCTTGGGGTAACTGAGGGTCGTCCCTTCCGCATTGCGGACGTCGGATGTCCTAAGGTTTGCGATGACCAACGTTCCAGCGGAAATTCCTCTCTCATCCCTTCTTCACCTTTTCAGATCACCTGGAGAGATCCGTTTACTCTTCCGAGACTTGAACAACATGAACTTATGAAGCAGACGACTTGTTGTGACAAAGAAGCTGCAGGCATCCGCATTCTGTATTCAGTCCAAGAGCTCGTACCATGCCACCAGAGGAATACTGCGCCCAGCCGAGGTAAACCGCAGGGACCTCAACGGTTCGCCTCGCTATGCATAGCCACTGTCTTTCTATCCGCCGCTATCCCCTATCTTGTACAAATTCGCCGTTCAGGATGCTTTTTTATCTTGTGGGTTCGCTAACGGAATCCCCTGTTCAGCATCATGAGGGCAATTTCCTCAGTCTCTGGGTGATGCCGTTGTGCTGAAGGTGTAAAAAACCCTCATCGAAGATACTGGTGATATCAAAACTTCCTACTCCGTTCGTTCCGCGAGACCGAAGAACATCGAACCGTGCGCCTCTCAGCAGTCGCATAGGCGACAAATAGCCTGAACAACGATGTTTTTTAGTGGCTTGGTCTGGTCGAGACTTTCGAGACTTTTTAAAACGGACTTCCGCCAAGTTCCGTTACGAACGCTTTTTGTTGAGACGTTAACCGACGGAATACGTCTTCCGCAATTTCAACCAGGCCACATATCGCCAAACCTCACCCGTTTGACGGCGTGATACAGAATAGAGTCAACAACGACTCTCAGAGAGAGTTGCAACATAGCCATAATGCGAGCTTTTCATCGGCGACTTCTTTAGTCACGAGCTATTCCGTACTCGTACCTCTCCGTCTTGTGGACCCCTGCTGACGAAAAAACCGCTCTTCGCAAAAGGGGGAGACCCGTTTGACCCTTTCATTATTTTGGCAATTCGAAAATGGGTCAGAAGTATCAATGACGTTCCTACCTACCGACTGGATTCATTCTCAACTAGGTATTCTGTACAGAATACGGAATATCTACTCATAAGGTAGTGTCATTGAAGACCACGTGCAGGTACTGACAGTCGCGTCCACTTACATGCCAGCTCCGCCATGAAAAGCCCATTATCTCGGAGACGTATAGAAGCGGCTTGCGAACGGCACGTGGTTCATTGGTGTCTTTGAGTCCGAAGAAAGTGAGCACAAAGAGCGATCAGTTTTGCAGGTCACGCAATGCTCAACCTCGCATTCTCAAACATTACTCTTACCGGGCTGCTTTCCTTCCGTGATCTATCACAGTGAACCAACAACAATGTTCGTTGAGTCGCTGCTATGTCCGAGTTAACAATTACCTAACAAAAGGGTTGTTCTCACATAGCATTCCCAACTGCTAATCTCACCAATAGGAATGAGTTATCGAACGGTGTGGTAGCTATTGCTACGTATCAGTATGGAATATGAGACACGATAACTACATTCTAGGGAGCCTCATATCAATACTCACACATTCCTTTCGTCGCGCATTTGCCAGGAAGAACCCTTCGTGGGGCCAATATGTCAAGAACCTAGGGTGTGATATTCCTCTATTACCAATACGAAACCCAACATTTACCATCTACCCGGGACCTACCCGGGAGCTCGCCAAACACCTGAACAGAATCATCCCTCACTGGAACAGATGCAACTTTTGTAGGTATACGTTACACCTATTACGCCCGAAATCACTGATCGCGTTGCTAGGTCGTGAATGACTATTATGGATGTCACGTTTAAGAGTTAGTGTGATAGTAGTTGGTTCAGATGACCCCTGAACGGAATGGCCTTGAAAGAATGTCGAGTTCAAGAATCAGATCCTGATCATTTACGCCTCTGAATGCCTCGTCCTGGGAAACCAATATATCTTCTCGCATAGATGACTAACATATCGTCACTGTCTCAATCGCAGAGCTCTTTCATGGCTCTCAAAATCCCATCGCCATGAGGCCGGGAGTTGAAGGGCCATTCGAAGATAGTCTCAGCACTTCTGTCATTGCACTCAAAGCATGACAGGCATGGGTAGAATGCTGCTTATTGAATACGCTCGAAAATACCCGGAGTTTGCCGCATAAAAAAACCGTGTTCAAATGAATCGAGTACAAAGTGTCGAAAAGCCCGTCACCATAGCTTGCAGCAGACCGTGATTTCGGACGGAGAGCAACTTAGGTGCTTTCTCCGGCGACGGGCATCCGACCCACCGGGGATTACGGAGGTGTTCCTTGGCAGTAAGAATTCGGGACCCAGCAGCCGGCAATGTACCGTACATGAGATTGCCCTCGGCATCAGTCTGGGCATGCGCGCCATCACGATAGTCCGGCGATCTACCTTTATACTCAAATCCAGAGTACCTACCTCTGCACGATCTAATCTGCGCCATGTAAGAGCCGACGATGCCGGTGTGCCGTGGATCCGAATTGGCGTTGAAATAGAGTGCTGACGGTGATCCCGTAAGATACTGTCAGCAATGGGCCGGTGGGTTTCTGCTTCAGCTATACGGACTAGACCCCTTTATACCGCTGAGTTCTGAACCTCCTTTTCTGAAATTGAACTGATATTCTGGGTATATTTGATAGTACGATATGAAATGATAACAGACATGAGTTGTGGCAACTCTCTATGGAGAAAGCCGTGACAGAGGTCTGTGTAAGTAACCTCGACTTGTCCAGTCAGACATGATTTCAAGCTCCCGTCCCTTTTGTGCTACAGATGATCCGTACCGCACATATTCCCCCCCAAACGCTTGATCACTCTATGTACCAGCAGTCTTACCATATGTTCAGCCTCCTCCTAACAAAGGGGGTATATCGACATAAAAGCTCATAATCATCACCAACACCTTCTCGCTCAAGACCAAACACTAACATTCGTCTCGCCCATCTTATTCCTCCCAAGTTCGATATCATCTGAACTCGTCGTGGTAGTCAAGTTCCTCGCGCCGTTGCTGTTCAGATGCACCTGGCTTTCTGACTGGTGGTGCTCGATACGGACTGTCGTCATGGCGTGGATCATGTCTTCGGATGAAGTCTTCGCCTCCCGCACGTGGTTATGGGGACCCGTGTTTGCGCCGGAGCCGTATGAGTGTGTTGGTCTGGGGCGCATGAGACCTAACCATATGTATACGGGTCGGAGGAGATGGTTGATGTTGGGCAGGCATGCGCAGATGATACCGACGTAGAGCTCGAGTCCGGACCAGATGCCGACTTCGACGAAATCGGCTGTATCATGTTAGTGGCCACGGGGTTATACACAGGATGAAGTGCAACATACCTGTTGGATTCTTGGATAAGGTAAATTTGTTGATATATTGGAGTCTGTAAAAGCTGACAATAATGACGCTGAGGTGTCGTATTAGTTGAAGCTCATATTCGATCCAGGCATGGTCACACTTACAAGATACCGAAAGCAAACATAATAACAGACAAGACCTTCTTGCGTCGCGACAGCTTCAATCTGGCAATAAAAGGCAGCGGGATCAAGATGATCCAGATATCAATCGCGATAACAACGAATGCGCCCGCCCAGAAAATGGCATTATTGTTGATGCAATGGCCCAAATGCTCGCCGTCCCAGGATGTCCAGAAATGGCTGATGGGCGTGCAGCCGAAGATGACGGCCAAGTCGAACGCGATACTGCATGCGATGATCAAACCGAAGGAGAAGTAGATCAGACGCTTGGCGGATTGGATGTGCCCGAAGATGCGCATGTAAAGGAGTAAGATGGACAGACGCACGAGGTCGCGACTGGTGATGTAGAGGAGGAAGAGGATGTAGAGGGATTTTAGGACGAGTGTTATGTCGCCGAAGTGGACGGCCCAGATGTCTGTTCCTAGGCCGTGGGATTGCACTGGTGGGATTGTTAGTTGTTGTTGTGGGTTTAGGGATGGGGTTGCGTACTTGTGAAGGAGATGGTTGCGAATGCGACTGCGCCGAGCTATATCATTACTATTCAGTAACCAGTTTCAACAAAATGGTTGGAATGGGATAACATACGAAGGAGAGCGTGATGATAAAGTCATCCCACCAAACCGGCACCCTCGTCGAGAGTCGGGCCATGAAACGCAGGAACACAGAGACCGCAGATATCGTGACGAAGGCAATGAAGACGGGAACATAGGAATGGTCGACACGCGGCTCGATGCCGCATGATGTGGACGTCAAATTCTGCGTGTAGAGAGCTTGCTTGACGGTGCAGCTCGTCGTGATGCAGGCCGTCGCTTTGGCGTTGAGGTCTGCATTGTGACATACGCAGGTCGGGTCAGTCGTGGTGGCGCATGTCGAGTTCTCGACGGCTGCGATTAGACATGCTGCCTATACAATCTCAGCATATCGTCCATATAATAGACCTGAAATAGATGAGAAGACATACGGCACAATTGGGCAAGGCTGCCACCAGAGCTGTGAGGGCAGACATGGTTGAGGACACCGAGTCTTACAAAGTGATGACTGGCTGCTTTGCTGCTTGCTTACTGTCTGACGAGGAGAAGAAGAAGACAAAAATCCCCATGGTCATCATCACAAACACACGCACGAAGGAGAGGTCGGTATATATGGCCATGGCCCGGTGACCGTAGCACGAATCGCCCTAGAGACAAGAACCAACCTCGCATGCACGGCCGACGATAGAGGCGGCCAATGGGGCCCTGCAACCCATGTGGTCTTGTCCTTTCGCATGGGGGAGCAAGAAAAAACCACGCTTCGGCTGCATGAATTCTGGTTTCTCTGTTTCGAACGGGCCGGCATGGCCTGATTGGTTGCTGTAGACAAAAATAAACCCAGCGATACCACGAGAAGAGAGCCTGCAGATGATAGCAGGAGACGCTTGTCAGCAAGGAGGAGTGTGGGAATAGCCACTATTGGAGATTGATACTGAGAGAGAGACCTGGGCCGTAAGGGGAACTTCACATGTACACTGTCTTGTCGTACTGCGCCGTGGAAATGTTCTAGGCTATACTACGACGCTGGATGGATAGAGGCACACTATGATGTCTAGAGATAGAGAGGAGGAACATCGAGGTGTCTCGAATAAGCCACTTCGGTCAACCGGGACTTCTCGGCACCACCCCGGTCGCCACTCACGGTCACCCAACCCGGTCAATAACGGGGCGGGGCGTTGTTTACGCCAGGAATAAAAACACATGGAAGATGTGATTTCTCACGTTTCGTGATGTAATGATCGACGGAGACGGCTCTTTTGCTTTAGTGTCGGCAGTTTGTGCTAGGCATCTCTGAATTTGTTTATAAATATCGACAAGAGGATCAGGAACCCGGAGCCATCGTCTGCTCGGGCCTAGCTTCACCTACCGGATTGGGAAAGCAACTAGGTCCCCGTTTCTACGGATTTAAATACCTACCCACGGTTTCTTCTTAATCGAGTTGGATATCGCGTGTAAGTGTGTACGTGAGATCTTAGTGAACGAATACAAGGATTTGATATCGAAGAGCCGAGTTCACGAGGAAGAAAAGGATTCTCTCTCTCGCTCGCTCGCACGATCGACAGGGGAGGGAAAACGACGTGGGTTGAGCTGGGATGATTTTTCAGACATGGTGGTGAATCAGGCGGGGGTGCCACGCTGCGCAGGCAGACGAGAAAAAGCCGTACGGAGATCGAAAGGATGCAGGTTCTCTCCAATCCAATGGGGAATGTGACACCACCACGGCTTCGCATGTACTCGTAGGGATAGCAAGGAAGACACGAAGTCCTCTCTCGACTCACACACTGTTACATCCATCGTAACCTCGACTTCGAAAATTCAACGGGTCATATTCACAGCCGTGACATCGTTTCCTCGATGATCAGCGACAGCTCATATCGTATGCAGCAACGCCCGTCCTCTGTCTGCCTACCGAACGGGCAAAACAAGGGAGAACATGAAGCAGGCAAAGCAAACCCCGGCCGTCGATGCAACGCTGTATTATCTCAGCTCTCATGCAAGCCCTGCTTGTTATTATTGCCCGCCGTGCAACCCCACGACCACATGCCATTCGCTCCCAAGCCCACCCCTTCTTCCCACGGCAACTGTGTACTTGCCTGCCTGCCTGCCTGACTCCCGGTCTTCCTCCCGTTTTTTTTTCTACCGGTCGCGCCAAGCTTCCTCCCGTCTCGAAAGAGTCGCGTCCTTTTTTCTAGTCAGTCCTTTTTAATACTTTTTTCTTTCCTGCCGAGACATCTCCTCTTCCTATCACACTCCATCACTTACACACTACAAACACTTGGTAACGAGTCTGTTGTGTCCGGATGGTTCACAATGCCACGCCTTAACCTGACCACCGCCGTCGTAAGTTCCCATTCCTACCATCTCACACAGAAAAGTACTAATAAGATGCAAACAGTACGGCGCCCTCTTAGCCTACCTGGTCTCCTTCCTAGCCGGGCGCGTACGGGTTCTCTCCCTCGGCTACTTCAACGCGCCCGTGCGGATGCCGACATACGCAGCCTTCGCATCGCATGAGATCAAATTCGCCTCGCAAACCCGCAGCTGCGAAGACGTCGTGCTCGTCGAGAGCGCAAGTCTCGCCCTGTTGGCATGTGATCCGGGCCGCGAGACCTGGAACACCGTCATGGTATGCCCTTTCCCTCCCTATTCCCAATCCTAAAACTCACCTCACCCGTAACAGGGCCTATTCACAGCCCCCGAACCCGAACCCAACGCCTCCCTCTTCGCCTACAAATACGCCAACACAGACACCGACGCTCTCACCCCCATCGAGCTGCTCAATTTCACCGCCGAACTCCGCACCCTCGGCCTCGAATTCCACGAGCCAACCTCAACCCTCTTCATCACAAACCACGGCCGTCAAGGCCCCAGCATCGAAGTCTTCCACCTGGACCTGACCACGCTCCAAGCAACACACAAACACACCCTCACCCACCCCCTCCTCCGCTCCCCAAACTCCATCACAGCCCTCAGCGCAACAGACTTCCTCGTCACAAACCAGCACTACTTCACAGCGCGCGACTCGCCGCGCATCCTCTGGCTCCTCGAGACATACCTCGCCCTCCCCCTCGGCACAATCGTGCACGCGCGGATCCGGGCCGACGGGACCCTTGATGCAGAACGCATCGCGCACCAGGCATATCCGAATGGGATGGCGCTACTCAACGAGACCACGCTCGCGGTCGCGAGCACGAATAAGAGACTCGTGTACCTGTACGCGCTGGATGCGAATCACCGTATCACGGGGACGATGGGGAGTATCTGGTTGCCGTTCCTACCTGATAATCTCTCCATCGAGAAAGATACAGGCGCGTTATTGATCGCGGGGCATCCGCATCTGCCGAGTCTGAATAAATTCGCGAGTTCGCGACAGGTGTGTAATCGGGAGCCTGGGGAGGGGGATAAGGAGATGTGTGAGGGGTTAGGGGCGGGCTCGTGGGTGAGTGAGTGGACGGCTGAGGGCGGATTGAGGCATTTGTATGCTGGGTGGGAGTATCCGTCTAGTACGACGGTTGTGCGGGATCGGGGGAAGGGCGTGGGGATTGTTACGGGGCTTTATGCGAAGGGGGTTATGGTTTGGCGGGATTGAGGGTGATATGATATAGCCTGCTGGTTAGTTGTTGTGAATTTGTGATGGTTGGTTCTCCTGTGTAAGGGGAGTTGATCGTGTTCATAGTATGGTTGATTGAGATGAGATATGTGAGCATGATGAGAATGAATATATCTTCATGAGTCGAAGACATTCTAGACATCGTCGTTAACAATGCGTGATCGAATCACTTACTTACCATTTGCGAGCTCAACCATCTCATCACTTACACCTCAATTCTCGCCTCACCTTCTCGTCGTCTCCTTCACAACACCCCCCAACCAAAAGCCCAAACTCATCCAATCCGATCATATCATATCATCAAGAAAAACAAACCCAACCAGCCCCCAATCGCAATTCTACCGAACACATGCATCCATAGGTAGCACTGCCACAACCCGACACAACGGGGGTATGCTTCCGAGCTCCAAAAATAGCTTCGGCAACACTGCATTCAGCATATGTAGGCATCTATTTCGTGATATCAAGTAAAAGGAAATAAGGCAGACTCAGAAAGGTCTCAAGGTCTCGTCTCACCATTCCCTACGGCTTACATAGCTCGCCTGCTCATAGCTTGTAGTCGTCCTTCTGAACAGGGTCGTAGTCTGGGCGATAAATCATCCGTCGGTTAAGAAATTCGGCATCAAAGCAGTTACATATTTCCAACCTCGTCGATCCCAATACAGTGAGATTTTGGCGTCTTCACCATCCTCTCATCCCCATCTTCAAGCTGCAAATGGAAGTTGAGAAAGTCGAAGAAAAAGCCTTAAGCGCTCCCGTCCCACCCGTCAGAAAATAAGCCACCACCCTAAACCTCTTGAGGCTAGACACGTAGAAATCGGGCCACAGTTCCCGGGACTAGCCGGATGTACTGTACGGAAAATCCCGTAGTCGCATGTGCACGTACGAGACCGGCGCGGCATTTACGAGACGAGAACTTGCGTGTTCAGCAAGTTGCGATTTGTAAGCATGCGGGCATTATCATCAACCCCAACGCCGTTAACATCTAATCTCTTGCACAAGTAATCCGTAGGCAGACCTTGGTTAAAAAGGAAAGAAAAGCACGGGGGTATATTGCAATATCAAAACTCAAAAACCGCTTCTATCTAAACACTGACAGTCCTCCACCTCCGCCCGATTACCCATCGACCCGGACAACAACGTCGGACACCGTTCCGATATCGTCGGGCACTGGAATAATGTGCCCCAGGCCCGCTCGAGCGTGTATCCGAAGTGATCGTCCTCGATGACGCGATGACGGCAGTCCCGGAGTAGTTCCTGGTTGGCTTGCTTCATTCTGCGCGATGAGACGACGAATTGGCCTCGATACGTTAGGGTGAGATTCTGGCACGTCTTGTCGGGATTCGAGCGCTCGAAGATGTCGCGCAACACGTCTCCATCCTCGGTCCAGCCGGAATGGTCATGACACCTGTCGCAGCTATTACAGAAGTTGCGCACATAAGACAGGGACAGAAAACCCGTCTCGGCAACGAAATAATCCTCTAGTCGAGTCTGGAGGTAGCCGGTATCGTGGGGTTCGGCTTGTATAAATAGGGTGTGACTCGCCCAGTCCTTCTCGCTGTCTAATATATGCGCGAGATATGTTTCTCCTTCGCGTCCGACATTCTCTAGTCGTCTGATAGTCAGACCACTGCTCTGAGTCGGGAAGTTGAGCTCGAGCTCCGTCTCGTTCATGGTTCCCTTGTTGTACACGATCGTCCTGACCCTCTGCCCGACCACACTGGGAAGCTCGAGGACTAGCTGCGCGGTTGAGATTACTTGGTCGATGGGCTCATCGTACCAGGCAATAACAATGTCTAGATCCCAGGATCTTCTCGGCTCGGCACGTGGTACGACGACAACACATTGAACTACTAACAGCATAGTCAAAATGCTGAGAAAAATATCCCATATCAAGTGTGCATGGCGAAGCCATGTGGATTCGGTGGCGCAGAGAAAGTCGAATGGAAACATGGCCTCTAGCTCGTTATTCGCCATACTGTTCGTGTTTCTCGTCCAGCCATCTTCCGATTTGAGACTTGGGGTGCGAGTAAAAGAAAATTCGTCTCTGGAGCTTGCTGCCGTCGGGATCATTCGACTGATATCGATAGTCGAGGCCAAAGCAATGGCAAATGCAAACCACTGTATGGGCGATGTGATCGATGGCTTATTTTGGAAGAAATCGTTGTCCACTTCGACGATTGCGACAACGATCAAAGAGAAAGCCGGACTAGCAAATCCGAGGTCTAGTCCAGCAGGGAGAGGAACTGCGCTCTGCAACAGCGCAGTGAATCTGCTTAGCGTTGTCTCAGTCACTAACGACAGTGAACCAGTCACCAAGCTAATTAGTATGGGTACGATGAGACCTGTCATATCAAAGTCGCGTCGATTGTACCAGCCCGTCACAGCGAGTAGGAAGGCGGCTAGCGGCAGGCCGAAAGCGAGTCCAGCACCGTAGGCATCTGCGGTGATAGAGCCGATTTCGATGGGGCTCTCGACCAAGCCTCTGTTCCAGAGTTGTCTTGCCATCCCCATACAGAAAACCGCGACAAGAAGATACTGTAACGCCCCCTTGTTAGTCGTGTGTGTGGATCTCCAATTGGGCCAAGGCCAAGACATACCGTGATTCCCTTGCCGACCAGCCAGTTCTCCTTCCATAGCAGGAGCACTACGCAGATGTTAAGTATGACGTTGGGTATGGGAAAGTCGATAGCGCGTCGCTTGTCCTGCTGCAACCACTTCATCAATCGACAGACGGCCACCTCCCAATCCAGCCCCAGAAGCATCACACCCAGCGTCGTGTTTCGATTATGGAGGAGGCTGTGGTAGGTGAAGACGAGGCCGACAGCCACGAAAACGGCGAACAAGGCCAACGGTATGCGCGACGTCGTCGAGTGATGCGACTGTGGTCTCTGATTCTTGGTAGTGTCACTGCATGCTAGGGCTTCGATTACGAGGGCGATTGACAGATGGGCTATCAGCATGAGCAGTGGGTAGTGGAAGCCATTCGCGAAGAGGTGTCGAGCGGTGACGATGCTGGCGCCGACAGCAAGGACGCGAAGCACATGGTGATACTGGAGCGTGGGTTGCGAGGAAGACATGTTGGTGGTGGAGGACGGAGGCCGTGATGCTCATGGAAATCTTCGAAGTCCGGGCATCAGGCAAGCTTCCATGATTCGTCTTCTGCTTCTTCTCTATCGATCCAGATATTGTATTCGTGTGTGCGTGTATTTGCGTGTTTGTCTGTATTATGTGCGCGTGTGTTTGTGGGAAGAGATTCAGGTTCATTAAAATGAAAAAGAGAGGGAAAAATAGGGAGCAAGCAAACAAAAGGGCTTACTTTAAACTTGACGTGTGGCTTATCGAAGGAGACAGCCAGAAACACGGTAGGGCCAGGATAATGATGGGCGCGCACGCCAAGGGTTACACACTGCCTGCGTTCATAAACGGTAAAATTGAAGTGAGCGGCGATGGCTGTCTGTGCAGGAAGCCACGGTCGGCGGAGGACGGACCACGGACTGCGACTCCGTACCTACGTACATCTGCAACGGGTAACCTTACCGTACGCCAGAAAGTATCGGTACCTACAACGTGGTGGGATTGTATAGGGAGGCGCACCCTCCCTCGTAGTGCTTACCTGCCGTACAGGCCTGCCATCTAGCGTTCAGGTGCGGTAGGACCAACTGGTGGTGTTGCCGGGGACAGCAGTTGCGGCAGCGCTATCTCTGCTCGCTAGGCACGTTCTGTAGGCGTAGTTGTGCTACCTATTACCCTACGATGTACGGGTACGTACGAGTATGATGTATATTCTGCAGGGAGGAAGGAAGGAGCTGTCAGTCAGTCGAGCTGTTATCGGTGGGTATGTCATCCGTAATCCGATGGATCTTCACATGTGATGCACGAAGCACACTGCATTGCCAATTACGTAGACGGGAGCAAGTCCTACGAGTGCATTCATTTGTACTGAGAATATGTAATTGAATATGTAAAATATAGGGGTTTCTCTCTGCGTCGGCTTTCATGCTCTCTGCAGGGACCAGCTCTGCGTACGCGTCGTGATGTCGAATGTTTTACGCCATTTCAAATGCCACAACATGATGTCCAATTGACAAGCAAGCAAATCTACTGACTGACAGTTCCTTTCAGGGGCCCAACCCATGAACCATCATGTCATCATTTAGCAACATCCTAGTGCCGTCCGTAGTGACATCTGCGGCTCCTTCTCACACTACGGAATCAGTCCTACTAATTAGCCGCGCCGCGCCCCGGAGCTCTGGAGACGAGACTCTCTCCTTGGCAAGGTCGGTCTTACATACGCGCACTAGAAAGAGGCACAGTTTCTACCATCCACGTTTTTTTCTATATTTATTCCAATTAGTTGTTTGTGAGATTAGATGTTCGGAATTCTTCCAATGGTGATCGTGAGAAGATGCGATAATGTGAGACTGATCGACAGCAACAGTCCGATAAGTAAATGTTGGTGCCTGGAGAGGGACCCTTATGCGCTAACTCTAGTGCCGGTACCCTCGTTCCGTCGCGGAGACAGGTGCACTGATTTACCCCGTGGGTTGCTGGCTTCGGCATAGCTCATGCTGACCCTGCGGTGCCCTTTTATCGCTGCGTTACAGCGGGTTAAAACCCCACAGAATAGAAGCATTGCGCCACACGTGTACCGGGACACATGCTTTGACAGTTGTCGATTTTCGTTCCATATCGCTTGATGAAATCGTCAGTTTGTTGCCAGTTCAGAGCTTGCTCAACAGTTGCGAGTCGTTGCCTCAGGCAACGATCTATCACGACCTGTCCCGGTAAGCACTCGCATGAAACAACAATCTACCAACCGACCACTCTCCTACACAAACACGACATCATCTAATCTCAATCTCCAATCCACACATCACATCTAGATAGACACGCATGAAAGAGATCCCCACAGATCCCAGGCAGAAGCCAATTCGAAAAAATAGGGAAAAATTAGGCAGAAGCCAATGCCTTAGGCATGTACCGGTACATGGTGTTGCTTGTCGTGTAGGTAGATCGCTAGTGATCACGCACGGGAAATGAAACTTTTGACATCTCCGATTTTTCCGTTGTGGAAAGCATGTGGAATGTTCTGCGGGTTTGCCTAACCTGGGAGCTGTAATCCGTATTAATTCCCGGGTAGGTATTTTGGGATACGGTCTCGTAAACTTATGCTATCAACGTGTTGGCTCAATATTGAGTGAAGAATTCCGCGTTATCAAGATTTCTGCGGAATTTCTGAGAGATCGCCCTACACGATAAAACAGGATACAATTGTACGGAATATTCGCCGCAGACTCTGAAACTCCAACTCCAACTCAATGAAGCAGAAAAGGGGTCGTGTGTGGCTGACGCGAAACGCCAGATCCCTTCAGCTGCAATTTAGGTCACGCATGTATGTTTGATGTATGTAAGCCCGTAGGATTTCATGATGTTATAGAAGGTTAGCCAATCTTCTTATTTCGTACTGACAGATCTTTGTCAATTGCTGTTTCTGGTTGATGATTTTGGTTTTTCTCATCAATCAATCCGTCGCTCACGACATGTAACCGGTGATATTGATAAAGCAGATGGATTTTCTCCTCATTGAACGGTGCCATTCATGAGACACTCATGAACTTGCAAATACTTAAATCTACCTGATCGCTCGTCCCCTCACTGAGGTCGCGTCCAGAGGCTATGCGTCGGTCACCTGCTCTCTCCTTACACATTAGCTGTCAGATCCAGCATGTTCGCCCTGCAGATCCCGCAAAAAGACCTTACATGACCATATCTGGTCAGAAAGTCAGCACAGCCCTCCTTAGCTGAGAATCCTTTCGTTGTCTTACAGTCCCGAAGTGAACGCCTGACTTGGCTGAGACGTTGCAATTGTGTCTCACTTTCGGGCGAAAAGGGGGAGAGCAGGCTGATTTGGGGATGCGATGGCTTGAACGATGCGTGCGCAATTCGTATGTAGGTCTCAAGGTGTCATCGAGCCTGATTTCGAGGGTGGCTGTCGCCCGGCTGCGCTGTTCGATTATCGTGGTAAGAAATTCATTGACTGAGTGATGTCGGATTGGGATGGTGAATGAAACGTTCGACATGACGGCGTTCATCGATCAGGTCCATGAGAGAGGTTGACTCCTCGAGTCAAAGTCTGCTTCTTAAACGTCCGAGTCCAGTATGAGAGAAGTGCTGCAACACAATGCAAAGATGCCGCACCCTCACAAGAAGCGCAAATAATGAGATTCATAAGGGCTTCAATGGGAGTAACTATATACATACGGATAGAACATTCATGCGAGAGTCTCATAACACTTCAAAAACCACTCATAAGAAGAAGAAAAAAAAAGAAAGCCCATCATCCCATTCATCCCATCACATCATGAAAACACCACCTTAGTCACTGTCGCTACTGCTACTACTGCTCGAGCTGCTCGAGCTACTGCTGCGCTTGTGACCCTTGTGCTTCTTCGACTTCTTCTTGTGCTTTTCCACCATGTGGCCCGCCATGTAGCCCGCAACACCCGCGGCGCCCACAGGCAGGATGGCCGACGCCGCGCTGTGCGGCTTGTCGCCATGGTTGTTCTTCTTGCCCATGTAGGCCGCCGCGGCCGCAGCACCGACGGCACCGAGCGCAGCTAGGGGCGCGCCGCCCTTCAGGAGACCGCGGTCGCCTTCGGGGCCCGGATGGTTCGGGTCATGTGGGTAGGCGTTGGCGCCGCCCTGCATGTATTGTTCCGCCTGGCCGTGCTGCTGGGGGTAGCCGCCGCCGTATGGGGGCTGGGGGCTGTGAGAGGGGGGAGCACCGTAGGGTTGCTGGTGAGGGGGGTAGGGAGAGCGCTGGTCCGGGGGCGCGCCGTAGGAGTGTTGCGACTGGTTCGAGTCCTGGTAGTGCGGGGGAGGAGGGTAGTGGGCTTGGCCGTGGGGAGGGTACTGGCCCTGAGGAGGATATTGGCCCTGAGGTGGGTATTGACCTTGACCGTGTTGTTCCGGAGGGTAATGACCCTGGGAGTGCTGGCCTGGGTATTGCCCAGGAGGAGGGTATTGACCCTGAGGGTAGTGCCCTTGAGGAGCATACTGGCCCTGGGGAGCGTGCTGCTGTCCGTGAGGAGGGTACTGGTGAGGGTATCCCCCCTCATGGCTACCGCCGTAGTACTCTTGGCCAGACATTTTCGATGTAGTGATCAGGATGATTCGGGATCGACGGGATGAGTAGGTAGACAACAGTGGGATGCGCGACTTATGAGCTTGGGTAGTAGCTCTACTTTGGCGCCCGGGATCCGAACGTGCGACTCGTGTTGCGGATTAGAAAGAACAAAGAGATGAAGGAACCGTGTCTCCTTCGTCTGCGCGGATTAGAATATAATTATAGTAGGTAATATGGACAGGTAAGGGAACAAAAGAACAGGCGGCCTCTCATCTCACGCAAAGGAAACGTCGCAATCGCAACCCAGTCAGGCACAGAGGGGTCCCCCGTTCTGGGCCTCTGGCCCGCATTCCATCATGAAGCCCCAGTTGCCCGCCATGTTTGATTGGTTCACCTGACGTTGCTGCGCCTGGATTGGGGGCATTGGTCGTGATCCTAGCAGTGCACCCATGCCGTAGCCCTAGAAGCGGATGCATCTGTCCGAATCGGCTTGTTCTACGACCAACGGCCCGTCGTGCGCGACATCATCGTCTCCATTCCGTTGTGTTGGTACGGAATACTTCATAAGTTATGAAGATTTCTTCGGGTCCGTGAGCTTTTGTTCATGATACTGACTGAATGGCTTACCTGTACAGCTCATAACTGACATCGGTACTTGTGAGTGTGTATAGGAGGGATCTCTGGGGCTGGCATCTCATCTCACACCGTTTTACACAACATCCCGACTTACGGCGCCGAACAAATCACTACAACGTAGCAGTGCTACGGTAGCACCCTGTGCTCGGCAACCGTGAACATGCGTGCAACATAACGAACAGAATGAAAGGGTTCACATAACACCATCGGAAATCAGCTAGGCTTGTGAGCATAACACCCCAACCAGAAAACCACCTGACAAGACGAGCCGGGGAGGGTATCTCAGACAACTTTCTGCAAAGAATGGTATAATAGATACATCCACAATTGGGGGGGATATAGCATGAATAGTAGCGTATTCACCTCAGCTACAACGTGTCCAGAACTCGTTTTTCCATTTCTCATTTTGGCAGTTCATCCATCAGGTATCGCTTCCGCAGTGCAATCTGCTCGGCTCCGTGTTTCGCCTCGAGGCGTCTCATTTCCTTCGCTCTTTTCTTCTCCTCCTTTTCATTGGATGGAGCTTTGTCGGAATACACCAATGCGAGGGAAGTGTCATCGCGCTGAGTCCAAACACCCGAGGTCCTGGGTGGGAGTGGCTCGCCTCGCTTCAGCATCTCCATGACCTGAACTGCATTTTCCACGATCCAGCTTGTGGCCCTCAAGGAACAGAGAACAACATCTCTCGTGTATCCTGACGAGACGAAACGATTGATAATATCATCAGGTGTTTGTTTCTTCACAGAAGGTCTAGGACGAGGTCGTCGTTCAGGAAGTTGAGTGGACGGTTGTTGACTGTTCACCAAAACTTCTGAGCTGCCGCTGCCTGTGGTCTCATATGATAGAGGAAGAGTCCGTCGTCTGAGTGTTGCCTGTGGGATAGGAATCTCGATACGACTGCTTCGAGCACTCTTGCTCTTTTGTCGAGAATCTTCGCCAGTGGCGCCTTTTTGGAAAGAAACTCGGGTTGGACGAGGCGGGATAGGGGTAATATCAACTTTCTTCTGTCGAGGTGCGGTATGGATTGAACTACGACGTGGTGAACTTGAGGACACAGCATCTAACTCCATTCGAAGCTGGTGAGACGGGGTTAGGACCACCTGTGAATCATCGTCGAGATTAGCTGGAGCCTCGTCGTCAATATCTGCCGGTGTATCAGACACAACGATAAAATCTTGTGTTTCTGGTTCGGATCGGCGTTTCCGCCCTCGTGGATGCGTTGAAATACTAGGTGATCTCGTCTTCATTGTCATATCCTCACTTCTACGGCTCGATCGTGTCCCAGGGACGAGTAGCGAAGCGCCATGATTGCCATTCGGCGTGTTTTCAGTCTTGTTCATTTGTCGTAAGTGCAACGTTCCATTCAAATGGTCGGGAGTAGACGGTACCTCGTGATGAATATCTATTTTCCTGCGTTTCGGCGTACCCTGCGAAGAAGCATACCCATGCGCCGGGCTTCTTGCGGCAGACGGGCGTTTTAATGACGGTGCCGGTTGTGCCGGTGAGAGGGGCGCTGAAGGTTCTTTATCAGCATTGCCGTCGGTTGAAATCCCATCACTGAGGTCATCGAAACCCATCATGGCTTCCGCGAAAGGTGCCAAGTGTTCCTCGTAGCAGAATTGTAGTTCAGCCGGGACTGACTCCATTGAAACCCAATCGAAGCCCAGATCTTCGGCGATTTGTGTCCAATCAAGCCCGGCGGTGTCTATCGCCGATCTCGTTGACTGCCAGAGATCCCACAGAGCTATCGCTCTGCCTCCAACGCTAGGAGTTTGCCTCTCTGTGACCCCAGCACTTTCTAAGAATGTTTCGTAATCGCGATAGAACTGTTCCTCATTTGTTATCGATACGTCTGGTACTGGTCGCATGAGTTGTTCAGGAGAGCTGGTCGCAGGCATGGAGGATGTTCTGACGCCCTGATGTTCTCGGTCACTGTCATCCTCGTTTACATGCTTTCGGGTAGGTATTTCCTCATCAGTGTCGTTGACATCCTCACTCTTTACATTCTCACTACCTTGGCGTGACACTGGAGTCTGTGAGATTACGCTGCCGTCGTTCTTCTTCCTGCGGCTTCGTTGGTTTCTGATGTTGGTCATTGCTGCATCTTCCTCGTGGGCCAGGTGCGAGTCAGCTTCGAAGTCCCACTCATTGATGAGAGTCATGTTGAGTTTTGCAACATGATTTAATGCGCGATTTCGCCACGATGTGTGCGTCCGTTGTGGGAACTGCTCACAGTTAGATACGGAAATCCCTGAGGAGGCTCCCTATACAAACCTCATCAGCCAGCCGTTTGTAAGGCTCAAACCCATTCCAAGGTTCGTGATTCTTTATCGCATTATGGATAGTCTCCAAAAGTAGCTCGTCTTCCTCAGCTGTAAAATTAGGCCTAGGTCTGGTAGAAGGAGCTTGGATGATAGCACCCACGCCACTGAATCCCGTTGCCCTGGCCTTTGATCGTGGTGGCAGCTCTTCATTGGAAGGCTTTGGACGAGGAAGGTTCCTCAATTTCTTCACCCAGCGATCCCGCCATGAATGCCAGGTATGATGTGGGTGCTTCGATAACTAGGTCAGAATGAAGCTCGCATGATGTGATGATTTCATTAAGCCTACCTGTTTCGCAAACTCCATGTAAATCTCATTGCCACTGATAGGCTCCCCCAAACGCTCCTTTTCAGTTACAAATTTCAGCAGAAGCCGATCATCTTCTGCTGAAAATCTGTTTCTCGTGAGTTTGGTCTTGGGGGGGATTTTAGATGACCCAGGTAGGTTCGCTTGCGCGCTGCATAGGTAGTCTTCCTTTGCGTCAAGAGAGCCTTCTTTGACAGCGTGGTCAATGAGCTTGTATGAGAATGAGTCGGGAAGGGGGTCCTTTGGATCGCATATGAGTATCTCTGCATCCCTTTCTCTGAGGACTACAGAGCCACCATTTTTCTGGGACGCATTAGCTTTCTCAAGTCGCGCGTAAGACCTCGTTCTCAGACTCCTTACTTGTATGGTCTCAATATAGCTTTTGCGCTGCGGAACCCGGGCTGAGAGCCAGAACTGCAGGCCGTCAAATACACCACCCGTCTCATTTTGATCGCGATTCCGATCTGCAAGACCGCCGGAATAAGTCATTCCTTGCGCGGACATCTGGGGCAATTCCTGGCTGCTAAGTCCTCGGGATTGTGAGATAGACCTGGTCGCACTTTGTAAACAACTGAGTTGCCGCAATAGTTCGTGATACAACAACGCGTCAGACAACCGATTATTCACACAGCAGCTGGCGTTATCAGATGTGCGGGCCTTGGCTCTTTGTTGCTGGTCGAGTTCACAGAATGGCGTGGACTCAAGGATGTGTCATTCTTTTCTGTGGCAAGACACTCTGAGATGAAGAGACCCAACTGGACATGGTACAGCAGTTCCAGTCTAGCATCGAAGCTCAGAAGAGTCCATACCAGATTGACGGGAGAGAGTTGCGAGATAGAAATACGTGAGTGAATCTGGTGAATGATGGATGCGCGTGAATGCAATTCATGATGGCGAATTGGAGCCTGCCCGCGCAACAAACTCCCAGCTGCAAAGTGCGAATTAGTACCTGCTTAGGGCATTGGCATGACGTATTGCGTATTAGCGGTGCCTATGCAGCAAACGAGTTGTTAATACCTGTTAACCGAATAGCAATCTGATGGATGATTCAGCACAGTCGCCGACCACTCAGCACCTGCCAGTACCTGACAGTGCCTGAATGCCTGCTGAGCTTTGGTGTCTTCTGCTGTCTTCGAGAAAGCACTTGAAACCATCGATATCGAGGTCAGCATCCTCGGTGTTTCGTCCTGGACTCGCAAAACAGGTTGCGAGTTGCTAGTCTCTCGTTTGTTAACTCAGACTAGCATCCCAAATTTAGAGCGCATCCCAGCCTAAAAGCGTCGGGCTGGTCGGAGGGTTTATTTACATCAACATTCCAGAGTCTCGGCGAAGCATCTTTGCGCTACGGGGACCTACAATGGAGCCGATGCGATATTAGAGACAGCTCGATATCCACCGACACTTCCCGTCAGCGGCCCATACTCAGGTGGAAACCCCGTCTTTATCTTTGCTTTTCACTGCTGTCTCGCTCAAGCAGCAGCGACTAGAACACCGACTAGCACTGAGAGAAAACTTGTTGTTGAGCATCACTGAGGGCTCAAGCCGCCAGCCTGCAAAGCTTGGCATACATCTCGGCTTGGAGAAAAAAGTATTCTTTTTTGCATGATGGGGCTCGTTGCCCAGGTGGCCGTGTGTGTCTTGGCCATTTCGTTCATGACATTTGTTGCCTTCTTTGGCCGAATACCAGCGTTAAGGTGAGTTCATGGTGTATCGGGCCCCTTAAGAGAAACACGCGACAAATAATAAAAAAACTTGAACTGACATCGCATCTGAAAGACACACTCCCATCGCCTGGCTACACCGAGCCATATGGGTTTACATACCCAACGGTGTCGTGGCTGTTGACCAGTTTCTCACAGGTGGTCGCATTCTCAAGGCTTTGGGCACGTTTGGCTACCATGTCTGGTTCGACCGACACCCAACAATCTTGATCTTCTACATTCTCTTGCTGTCCGTCGGCGAATTCCTGTACCTACCAGGCGCATGGCCCCGACTCAGTCTCTTCAACAAAGTCGTGGGCGGCATCGCCATGGTCCTGCCCTACATATTTCTGTACCTGGCCGCATTCAGTGATCCAGGTGTCATCACGAGCGCAACCCATGCGCGCTATATGTCACTCTATCCCTATGACTTCACGCTCTTCCATCCGGGCCAGGAATGTCGGACGTGCCATCTCCTCAAGCCCCCGCGGTCAAAGCACTGCGCTGTCTGTAAGCGCTGCGTCGCCAGGATGGATCACCATTGCGTCTTCATCAATAACTGCGTCGGCTACGGAAACCAGCACTGGTTTCTCCTACTACTGCTCTCGACCGCGCTCTTAACGACATACGGTGGCGCCTTAGGTCTGGGCATGATAGCGGAGAATGCGCGCGTCCACAGCAGCATCTTCAGTATCTGGAAGCCCTCCCAGCTCTCCTGGAACCACTACTTTATCCTCTTCTCCTACGGCATCCAAGTCGACGTCGGCGTCGGCTCGATCACGCTCCTAGCGACCATGACTTCGCCCCTGGTATGGGGCTTATTAGGATACCACATCTACTTGATATACTGCGGAACGACCACGAACGAGAGTATGAAATGGCAGGACTGGCAGGCGGAGATGGACGATGGTTTCGCGTTCCGACGACGGTTACCCATTCCCCGACGTCGTCATCCCCGTTTCGAAGCCAGCTGGACGCGCTGGCCCGTCGAGCCCGCGCAGATCCTCGTGCGCACGGAAAACGGCGAACCACCAACCGATACCTCGCCCCCTGGCGAAGGGCCCTGGGAGCGCGTCTGGCATCTTCGGGACATGGAGAATATCTACGATATAGGCTTCTGGGATAACCTGACCGACATACTGGTTCCCAACTACTCATTTCGCGCAGAGCCGTAGTTCGGTCTGGCTATGAGGATGGAGGAAGGGGAGATACCGTTGTGCGGGCTACCGGTACGTTACGAAGCATTTCATTCTTGTACATAGAGAGCATAAACTTCAATTGCATAGATGGCATGAGGAACGTCTTTGAGGTGCGTATTATCTTGATATACAATTGTCCTATGTGTGATAGGACATACCAATGAACATAGGAGCTGTGCTTCGGGAAATGTACAGAGCGGTATGATACACTTGGTAGAAACAACCCATGCAGATCTCGTCCCGTCCTGTCTATCAGTTCTATATACCAAGTCTAATAAGTCGTCAATAATACGCAAGACACTATTTTCATTCTTCAGAATCCGCCTTCTTGGAATTCCTGCCCTTTTTCCTAGACTGCTTGCGCTGCTTCTTTGCATTATACTTCTGCTCTCCGGTTGCCGACGACGTCTGGACAGTCTCATCGGAGTTATTAGGATCATCCTCAACATCCTCGCCCTCCTCGTCAAACTCGTCTCGAACCACAGGGGTCGTTTTGCGCGGCTTCTCGCCAAAATTGCCCGCGGCTTCAAACTCCCTCTCTTCCTCAGCGGCCCTGATCTTACTGAGCCGTTCCTCGATGCGGACACGGCGCAGGTAGATAGTCCTAGCGCGCTCGGTCAAGGCCGAGTACTTCTTCTGCAAGTATCGCAGCTGGTCTGCTCTTATCTGCTCCTTCGAGATATTGAAGAATTTCTGCGGCGCGCGCTCGCGCTCTTCCCAGAGACGACGCACCCAGTCGCGCGGCGTGTCGGTTGTGATGTTCTTGAGGAACTCCTTGACGAGGCTTTTGAGCTCGGCAGCGGATGGTTTCTCGGGAGGCAGGTCGCTAGTTTGCATGGCGGAGCTGTGGAATCTGCGGGTGTGGAGGGTTCGGCTGTTGTTGGGAGAGTGGGATCGGGAGGTGGCGGTGGCTGCGACGGCTTGTTCAAACTCGTCAAAGGAGTTGATGTTCTCGACGCGGGATGGAGATCGGGACGAGCGTGGTTCTGCTACAGTTTGCTCGAGCTCTTCAAAGGTGGAGGTGCGCTTGGGCCGGTTGGATGAAGGTTTCGGGATAAAAGGGGATTCCTCCTCTTGCCGAGTGGATTTGCTAGGAGAGGTACTCGTGTCGGGTTCACTGGGTTCGCTCGGGCCGAACAGTTCGTCGAATGAGATGATTTTGCCGGACCACGCCTTGTTCTTATCCTCTTGAGGCCGTGTATCTTTCACCAGTCCAGCTAGTCGTGCCACAGCCAGTCTCGCCGTGGTGACGGTCGACTTAACCACGGCGGAGTCCCTTGCTCCTACGGCGGTAACGTAGACATCCTTCTCCCAGACCCAATTGCCCTCAGTAGTCCTAGCTTCAACGGCCTGGAGAGTCTCCCAAACTTTCTGACAGGTCTCCTGTAGCCCGGTCAATCCCTTCTTGACCTTATCAGCCTTCGTCAGAACCACGGCCGTCTTCAATTGAGCATTACTGAGGAGTTCAAGGAGGTGGTGGTCGGAGTCCTTGGGGCCAACTTCCGCATCTATTAGGAGAATTGCGCCCTTGAGGGAAGTTCTCTTGCTAATGTATAGCGATATGTTCTTTCCCCATTCTTTCAGCGAGGCATGTCCATATCCGGGCATGTCCACCAGGTGAAAGGTGTGATTCGGGAGCTCCTCGTCTCTGAATTTGCCTGCTTGGGCCTGGAGCTCCTGTATCGTCGGAGCGGGCCCGAATCCATACGCATTGATCGACCTCGTCCGGCCGGCTTTACTGCTGACATTTGCGAGGTGCTTGCTCAAGCGGTTGGCGAGTGCGTTGATAAATGACGACTTGCCGACATTGGAGCGGCCCAATATGCACACCTCGGGTACTCGCGTGTTCTTCTTTAGTTTGTAGAAATCTGACTCGGCGTATATGAACGTCGCCGGGTTTTTCGTGTATAATTTATTCAATTCATCCTCCAAGGGCTCATCGGGCGCGGAGGTCAGTGACGAGTGCTTGAACAGATCGCCCGGGGTGACATCGACAATCGGTGAGGTCCGGTACTCGGGAATCACGAAGGCGGCGACATTGGGGAATTTGGCGGAGGCGTAGTGACGGGCGCAAACGAGGGCCTGCCCGGCATGGCTCTGGATCGGCCGTGGCCTGGTCGACGTGAATGCGCTCTGGACTAACACCGACCGGAGCGTCGCAGGGATCGCAAGAAATGTCTTGAGCTGTTGCAATGATGTCGCCGACGTCATCATGCAGGTGGTATAATCACTGATACATCTCGAATGGAGCGATTCCTAGTCCCCAAGTCAGTACCGGAAGTACGGGTACTGAAGCCTGCAGCAATCAGGAGTTCAGTCGTCTAGGCCTGAGGTGGGAGGTCTAGAATTATCGCGAGTCGGGCCAATTGCCAGATGTACGATGATGGAATAGTGTGGTTAGCCGTTACGGATTTATTACTGTGCTGACCCGTTTTCTGCGCCTACCTACCTATTCCGTATCGTAACTTACGATGTCTTTGAAGCTATCGGACCCTGAATCGATCTTATCGTGTCTTATCTTCCCTTATCGCCCCTTATCAGGGCTTATCGTAGCTCCCATGTCCTGAATGTGTCTGCCGGTCCTATCCGCAGTAACCATTCCGGATCACCTACCCGGCATTTGTAACCCTTTCATACTATCCCTCCTCACGCGACCACTTCAGCAGCAAGACCACCGTTGTATCCCTTGATATTTAGTCAAAGGCCAGCTATGTCCAAGACAGCGCAACTTCGCTCTTTATACCGGTCCTTGTTGCGGGAGCTTCCTCCCCGGCCGCTCGCCTCCGCGGAGGCTAGATCTCCTCTTCACCACAAGTTGCGACAGAGCTTCTCCAACGATGCTCATGCAGTTCCTGTCGCGCACGCCGACCAGCTAATACAATATCTGAAGGCTCAGCGGCAATACAATACTCTGCTGGACCGATACAACCCGGGCATGAACATGGACACGGAGGAACGCATTAGACTGAGCGCGCGGAGAGTTGGCATGAATCTGCCTGAAGAATACGGCAGAAACCAGATCTAAGATGGGCTGGTCTGGTCACTGATTTGCGCCCATTGAGCGCGATTAGACATCGCTTGAATATCGGACCTCGCTGCGGCGCAGGATGACAACTACATCAGTGCTGATGTTGTCAACCCACTTCATGTGCGCCCTTCATCTAAGTCGTTACCGTCTGTCATGGACCAGTTCAAGAGCTCTGGTTCCCACTCAACCGTTGCTGCTGCTGCATTGATCGTTAAAGGGCATCCAAAACGTGATGAGCGCTTGCAAGTCATAGTCCGACACAACAGAGACCGGCCAGAACTTCGATAAAGGATTGCGTGCAGAAACCGTGTATTATACTTATACCAACGCCTTCTTCGTATATATTTCAACGAACTGAGATTCCCGATCATGCCGTTCCAACTTGGTCCGAGTACTGAGATCGCACCACGTTCTCTGCGTCTAATTCGATGCTGTCGCATGCTCTCAGATACAGAAGAGTGGTGTGCTCTAACAGCGGATATCTCAACTAGTATGGGCCAATGTGTCGGTCGCTCATCGAGAACCTGTCAAAATGGTTTCTACCTTGAGATTTTATGGCGGCGTCCATAATCCGCGCCAGGATGCTCCAAAATGCGGATTGTTTGTCATTATACAGCCAGAAATGGTCGATATAAGACATCTCAGCTCAACGATCATCAGATTCGAATAAGAACGATAGCATAAGGCCCCTATTGTCTCTAGGTGGACAGATCCCGATCGGTACCTACTTCTGTTCAGTTTAATATATCCCATTTCAACCCGTTTCGACTCTATATTTCAGATGTCAGCCCCAAGCCCTTCACTTTATATAAGGCCACTCGTAAACATGAACAGATAAAGTCCCTGACCAGGCAGCATCATATATGAACTCGCACAAAAATGTGTGTTTTGTCGATTTATGACACCAAACGAACAGTGTTCGTTCTTTGTTCTGAGGAGACTGTATAACCATCACTTCCAATATCACGGTATAGACAATCGAATGTACTGGATAACTCTGAAGTCAACGACAAGACTTGACAATAACATGCTACCTTGAGATGACGTTGATCACCATGTTGGATGCAGTGAACACTGAGAGGAAGCAACAACTGCTTTGTTTGGATCGCTCTCGAAGCCGATACGAGCATCTACGGAGATCCATGTCATCTCCATCTCATCACTTACTTCCCCATCCTATTTCTATAGCACTTTGGCTTTATCCAGTTAGATTCTTTCTGCTTCCTGTTTATGTTCCTCCCATCTTGTCTCCCTCTAATACGTGAGCAACACGACAGTATCGAAGTCCACACGCAGGATTGAATGAGTTTCTCGTCAACTACTCATGGGAAACGGAAACGAGGTAACCGCCAACACGAGCAACTTCTAAGCACCGTAGGTCGAATTCTATGTCCACGCTTCTTCAGTCCTTGTTGGTGGCGCTGTATCCCTTTTTTACCTCGCGTCGAGATCCAAGACTCTTGTCGCCAAAGAAGTGACCGAGTGAGATACACGAATTGCGCTCGAAAAAGGTTGCAGATCTCATCCGATGCGTATGATCCGACACCTGCTCGTTACGCTGGGTCCTATCAGAGTCGGTCATCAAAGTCGATTCTTCCCCAGACCCTCACATATGGGTCGTCGTAACACCCGTGACGGATACACGACACCTGGATCATATTCCATACGGAAAACAGGGGTGACACATGTACTTTCGAACCCCAGCCTAGATTTCACCTTTCCTTGATTTTAGAGAACCCAGCCTGATACATTTCGATCTGGTCAAGACGAAGGGGGGCGTGTGTCCGTCAGTGACAGTGCGACGAACAGATGTGCAGAATCCTCGAATCTTTGCGTACGCCATATTAGATTTGAGATGATAAGCCAAGACGCGGGTCTCAACATCAATTCCAAGAATAGAAAGGTGTTGTTCTTTTAGCGGTGACGGACAGAGTTACACGGTCGTGATGACAGATGGAAGTGAGACACTGGGGAAGAGAGAACCAGGTTGTCACGATCGAGAACGTTGAATGAACATCTTCGGAGTGGCTGGCGCTGCTGATCACCAGGACCGAACATCGTCCCCAGCTTCCAACTAAGCGCCCGCGGCTCTGTTCACCCAATGGCTATTCTCAAACGAAAGGATGGGTGGATAAACGGTTTCTATAGCAAGGGGATGCCCATGCCGTCGGGTCTCTCCAGACGTTATGCGGTGTGGAATGGGTTCTACGGTAAGACCAGTCTAGTACGAGTATGTTGTTGTCCCGATCATCCCCCAACGAACCCCGACGATGCGAGCGCGCGATAGCCGAACCGTTCCCGTGACCCCGCCGTCTTTGTGCCCGACGTTGTGCGTCCGAAGCTGTTCTGTTCGGTTCCCAGAAAGCGGGGAGCCGCATAAGAACACACTGCGTAATACTGCGTCCGGAGACGAGGCGTGTTACCAGATGTTTGGTTATCTTCTCGCGCGTGCAAGACGTCATGAAGTGTCGAAGCCGTTTCCATAGGCTATCAGACGCATCGAAAAGCCTATACATATGCACACATCTCCCAAAGAAAATCTGGGAATCGTCCCGAGTTCAAGATCGGGAACGAAAGACGCTCCATGACGGCGACGTCTGTGAGCTGTCATACGAAGATCACCTCATCACTGGTTCCAAGTGTACCACCTACCCGTACCCTGGAGATGATCTTCTGTAAGGTACATCGTACCTGGCCTAGTGACGTTCGTACTCCTGGCCGGAGATGCTGTTGTGGTCGAGAACACTGATCACAACGAGCGTGTGAAGATCTGACTGGAATCGACATGGAGTACCTTGCATAGCCAACTCAATAGTCTTCTCTAACCCCCATGATAGACACGCGTATTCGCACACTACCGGGTACACTAAACCTGTCCGGCCCCAGCCCATCCCATCCCCACTGCGTTGCGTCGATCGTCTCGGCCCGTTCTTTGGCCATGCCTCGCCGTGAAAATGGGGAAGAGCGAGCGATGGGATGGGGTTGTCCTGCAAGTCATTCTCGTGGGTTCGACAGCTGTTGTGGGATGGGGGGGGTGTTTCCTATGTGGGCATCGTTGGGGGGCAAGCATGTGGTCTGTTCGGGCTTAGCGGTCGGCCCTACAGTCGACACTACGAAGTCCACTGCGTTGGTGCATCACGCAGCTAGAACGCATTCGAACAACGCAGAGAATCAGCAGAGAATACCTAGGTGCGAAGCCGAGTTAACCAACCAATTCGACGACAGCTAAATCATCGACACTCTCACTCGCAATAGAGCATCTAGAAAATCGAGAAAGTCGTGCCACCTACCCAATCCGTACTGCCGCAACTCGCCAATGGGAGCATGCCAACAGAAACACATCCACTAATACCGATGGCTGTTCTGCACGTCACTATTTAGTGTAGCGAACGGGCCACTCCAAACACCCCCCGCAATCACCCAGGCAACATCCTCACCGCTTTGCAGGGGGCGTGTCGTTTGCGGTGAAGGGGGGAGGGAGTACGTGTCATATGACGAGACCCGACTCAACACGTGCACTGACGCGAAACTAGGGGGTGTGTTGAGCTATGATGAGCACACTACCAACACCATGTCCGTACGATAGTGTGGTGTGCGGAATGCGGAATACGAGCACACAACGTACGACGGGTTCAACCTCCTCGGGAGGCGGCGTCTCAGTATAAAGAGTAGACGGAATCCTGCGATAGCTTGGTGGGACTTGAAGATCATCAAGGGCTTTGCCTTTAACATAATCAAGACACTTCAAAACAACTTCAACAACTCTCATCAATCACATCCCTTACAGCTCAGAAAATGGACGCTGTAACCTCTCGTATCGCCACTATTATACCTAATATCTCCTCCTTTTCAGTCGGCTCGATAGCCGAGAAGAAGGTGAGTCCGGTCTTGTCTCTGCCGTCTCAGTCGGTGACATTGCAACTAACTCCTGGATTTTAGTTCTTCAACTCCGGCGCTGGCGTCGAGGGTACTGGTGTGAAATCATGACATTCGGCCCCCCGGGCGAGGTCCGCAAGGACGTCTTCGGGGCTGCGGAGCGACAAAGCCCATCCTTCCATGCCCGTTGGAGGGATCGGATAACAGGCCATCTGGATATGGCGAGACACGAGCAGAAGTTATGAGCATTACGAACGACAGGGAGCGGCATTATCATCCAGTATAAGGGCCAGAGCTCCGAAACACAACAACAAAACACCTTGCCGATCACGAGCACGATGTTTGGGGACGACGGATTTGAACGGGGAGGGCTCAACTTCCGGAGCATTGACATACGACATTGGGGACGACGGATTCGAACGGGGATGGCTCGGCTTCCGGAGCAACACCACACAACATGTTTATGAGCATCACCATACCATCTCCGAGCTCTTGCGCTGTGCGCAGGGTTCCTTACGACAGTCTTTCAGCCCATCATCAAACCAAACAGATACCCAACGTGGCTGCGAGCAAATTAGCAGCCACTCAGAAATAACAGTTTCTTTTTTTCGTCACGACTCCTGGCTTTCCACGTGGTAGTAATCCCAGTGTATGATCGGTGCCCCTTCTTGCTTGATATGTGAGATCGTCTCGTGATCGACTGAATGCGACGTCGTGCTTACCCCTGATTACCATAAGGGCGTTGCTTTGTCGGCGTCGATGTAACCCTTGAAGGCCTGCCATAGGTCTGTTTTACGCGTTCTTCTCCGCGTACTCTATACTTGCATCGTTCATCCTGAATATCGAATGAAGCGTCGATCGTGAAAAGATCTTCATGATCCTCTGCCCACAAAGGTCTTCACATGTGAAGTCCATGCTGACACCTTGCTGGTCAGTTCGTATCCCCTTTCCAAGAGCTCTCTGCAGACACCTTAGCAAGTATCGAAGAGACCCATCAGTGCGGAATAAGATCTTGCTCGTCGCGTGTCGATATGGTGATCAGCGACTACGCACGCTAACGACAACCCGACAGCCAGCCTCTGGGACTTATTCGACTAAAATCGCAGACATGATCGTCCGCATAATCCCGTGCATTCCGCGGTTTTGGCGTTTGTCGATCGCCCATAGTGTGCTTCTGTTTCCACTTCCCAACTCTGGGGTCTGGGGAATGGGGAACGAACATGACTCGCTCAGGACCTGTCATCGTGAGGTTGTGTTTTCAGAGAACACATTGAAGTCGGTCAGATTAGTGATAATGATGGTCGATTAGTAGACGGGTTTAAGCCGGATTTGAAGTGAGCTCTGGTGAGAAGCTTCTCGTGTCTGTGTATGATTATGGAATGATCACCGTCTATCAATGCGAAGAGAGAAACGACGCGCCAAACTTGAATGCAGCGGAGTTCAAGGTGAGATTTATGTACAAAAGCATAGTAAGTATGCTCTCGCTCCGTGCATACCTTGCTCCATGACTCGAATAATGCAACTAACGCATGTTTATCTCTCGTCTTGGCGGAACTCCGCCAGCAACGAGAACTCCAGAATCGCATCTCACTAACCCAACTTGTCGCTCTTTAGCGACAACGTCCTTTATTGGCGACGTGGAATTCCGACAGCATCATGATGACTACATAGGCCTTTGTAAGAACATGGGGGCTGTGTAAGTGGTAAGCCGTAGAAAAATCTATCTTGGTTGATAATGAAATGATAGAAAAAAAGCAGACCGAATAGAAATTCGATGTCGTGAGAAAGAGAGACAGACAAACTTCATTCCGGGCGGCGACGAAGAAATACTCATCTTATATACCCATGATGGCTGGCACGGCGCCGTCTCTCTCGACGATCGAGCGTGGCAATCCGCCCCCTAGGCGGAAGTCCGTAGGTGAACCCCCTTACCAACATGCAGCCGTGCAAAAAACTGCCCGATGAAACCTCCCCCCTACTCGTTCTTTTGATGATTATCTCATACCCTGTTCAGACGCCACAAGGAAGATATGATGTTAATTTCAGATATTTATTGTAGTGCGCAGCATGCATCAAAGCGAAAAGGCGCTGCGACCTTCGCCAGCCCTCATGTCTGCGATGCTCGCAGCGGAAGATCGAGTGCTGCTATCCGGCCAAGTTCGATAAGATCATAGGCAGAGCACAACAGCAACAGCAGAACCAGCAAAATCAGCAATTGCGCCAGACAAGTATCAGTATCCCACGTGAGCTGCCGATACCTAGTGTGCAGTCGCAGGAACTGATGCACGACGCCTGTCTTGAGCTGGATCCTGCCACCTGGGAGACGAACTTCGACTTCAACTTTGATCTGGGTCCCTCGTACAATCCGACGTGTCTGGTCGACCCGGTCATCTCCTTCGATGGACATTGTGTCCAGGAAGTTGTAGACTTTTCTGAGGACATACTCAGCACGAATAAGTCATTGTGTCTCATGCCACCGGGGCCAGGACCGCAAGTAGCATTGGAAGAGCCTCTGCCCTTGATCATGCGGTCTCCCCAACCGATGGCGGCTACGTCGTCGAGGTTGCAGTTGTTGGGTCTCATCTCGCAATTAGTCGAGACTCGTCTGAAGTACACCATCAATAAGTTCAAAAAGGCACCAGAGTCTTTTGTTCTCGAGGGCGGGACGCCTTGGAGTCATCCGGCTTTATACAGAGATTCTATGCCTGCGACCTTGGAGGGTATGTAATGCCAGCCCCTTTTCACACACAACCCAATTCTCACAACCCCTTTTCACAAAACTCATGACTAACAACGCCCAGACGCCCTCGGAGCCTGCGCCCTCCACCGCGCCAAAAACTCCATAAACTCCGCCATGATCCAGCGTGTCCTAGAGCAACGCTACCGCGCCCTCCTCGCCACCCCCCTCCCCACAACCAACGCCCTCGACCTCATCGCCCACACCCAAGCCCTTCTTCTCTACCAAATGATTCTCTTCTTCGACGACGCCTGGACCGGCCGCACCCTCGCCATCGAGACCCTCCCCTCCCTCCTAGCCGCCACATCATCCCTAACCGAACTCGTCCGGCGTCTCCCCGAAGACAACGACGACGACGAGCACCCCACCGCATCCCGCAACATCCCCCTCTACCCCCCAGGCGCCGCCCGCGCCCTCTTCCACGACTGGACCATCCAAGAATCCATGCGTCGTACCCTCCTCGTCTGCTTCCTCTACACGCACCTCGCGGTCATCCTCGCCGCAGAATTCACCTCCACCTGCGACTTTCTCTCCCTAGTCCAACCGAGCGTAGACTCGCACACGCACATGGCGGTAGTTCGCAAAGCGTTGAAGGGCCGTCCTTGCGACGACAGCGCGCTCTGCGATCCGCAGCTCGCGGCTTGTAGAAGAATCACGTTGTCCGCGTACCTCTGGCATTCGCGGGACGCGCTCGAGTTCGCGGTCGCGTGGCGCGAGAAGAAGCACTTGGTCGCGAAGCCGCATAATTTCTGGAGTCGGGTGAGTCGGGCGCGGGCGGATGATATTGATGAGTTGGGGCGTATGTTGATGAGTATTGATATGGGGATGGAGACGGCGCGGGCGTGGTTTGTGTCCAAGGGGGGATCGCTTTGAGGTGTATAAAAAGGGAGTTATTTCGATACCAGTTTATTTTTGTTTAGATTTCCCCACTCGCGTATTCTTTATTAGATTGGAGGAAACACGGTACTCTGATGGATGGATTTTGTGTATAGTATTAAACTTGAAGAGTTGTATATATAACAGAAAAGGGGCTAAGTTACAATCGTATTATCGACATGTCCATTCTCAATCATCCATCTGCACTTCATCTCATCCATATCTCTCATTCACCATAGCCGCCCGCAGCCTTTCAGAAAAAACGTGCTTCCTCTTTAGCAGCTGTACAGATGTATTCAAAATACGAGTGATTCTACCCAGACAAATTTATAAAGATACATAAAAAGAACCCAGATAAAATCCTACCCTAAAAACACCCGACAGGCTTTCCCAAAATTTATATATGTTCTGTAAAAGATAGACGGCAGAAACGAAAAAAACCGGGTATCACTCAATAAAACGTCGCTTGCTAAATGCACTAAGTATGTTCTTTTCGTTTTTGTCTTCCTTCACATTTTTAGGACATCGGCAGAGAGAGAGAGAGAGAGGGACAAGGGAGAGTCTAAACGCCCCCGACTCCGTTGTCTTCAAGAGTCTCGTCCCAACCCCCAGTCGAGAGCAGCCACTCGCCCACTCTCTCTTTGACGCCGCGCATGCCGTCGCCCAGCGCGCCCTCCCACTGGTCTTGGACAACGCGGACCTTCTCCTTGAGGTCGTCCGTAAGCCGCTCGCGCTCGCCCCTGCACTCTTCCTCAATAGCATTGGCGTCACGGCCCTCGGCCTCGATGACCTTCGCGCGCGCACTGACAACCGCCTCCTTGACCTCATGCAGAAGACAGAGGAGGTTCGTCTGGGACTCGATGAACTGGTACGTGCTCTTCTCGGCATGGAGCAGCAGACTGTAGAGGTATTGCAGGGGATGCTGGAGGTAAGACGGGTTCTCTTCGAACTCGGCCGGCGGGATCTGGATGTTGAAGTGGCCATCGATGATGGCGGGGATCTTGTCGAGCAGACGCTTGAGCGGCGGCGCGATGTCCCAGAATGCATTGAGCTGCATGTCAACACCGCGCGTCACGTTCTCCTCTACTACGTCGCGGAACTCCCGTGTGCGCTGCAGCACCTCGCTCGCCAGTGTCGCTTGTCGCTTGCTTGCGTCCTCGGCAAAGAACGCCTCCGCGTTGCGCAGCTTCTCTTCATTGCGTGACAGTCGGTACGGCATGAGAACCATCTCTCGGTAGCGGTCATTACGGTCACTCAGGAGGTGGTAGATCTCGCGGTGGAGGGCCTCACGCGCCTCAAAGATCCACTTCAGAAGTGTGAGCTTTTCCAGTAACTCCGGCTGTTCATCGCCCTCCTCTTGCGGCATGTTCGGGTTCGGCGCCTGCGTCTCCACAAATAGGCGCGACCGGAGCTCATCGAAGAGCGCCGTAGCCCGTGCGATTCGGCCCGTGAGGAGCTCATTCAGGGGCATGACGACGACATTTTGGAATCGGTCAAATTCTTTCCTCTCAAGATCCTTTGCTTGCGCCTTTTCGGTTCCCTGCGAGTCGGCCTCAATCGCAGCCGCTTCGGCGTATGACATGTTCCCGGAGCTGATCTCTTGCTGCAGATTTACGCGCAGTTCCTGGCGTCGTTTGGCAGCTTCTGCAGCGGCTTCTTCACGCGCTTTTTGGCTATCTCGCGCGAACGCCTGCTTGGTCGTCTCAATCTCTCGTAAATCACTGATTGATCGCACGAGAGTTCGAATTGCGGTTAGTTCTGGATGATTGTTGTTGACGGCTGGGTGGTGACGCGGATAAGGGGGCGGCAATGTCACCAGACGAGAAACGTCAAGATGGGCCGGACTCGGGGTATTCGGAACTGAAAGTGAGATTCCCGAAAAGGGGCGTGGTGCCTTTGCCGGTTCCGCCTCGTGCCGACCAGCCTTTTCGATGGGATATTCATCCGCACGATACAGCTCGTTCGCACCAGAGGGACCGGCGGCACTACCAAATGCGTCCTCCCATTGCAATGCCTCGCGCGCTTCTTTAGGCACGCCCATGTACTTTGATTCCCGCTTCGACCTTTCTATTCGCTGCGCCCCGCCCGCAGACTCCGACTCCCACCATCGGCTCGCCGGTCGGCCTCGGGAATCGGCCTCATCGCGTGCGCTCACACTCATACTAAGAATCGGCGAGAGTGACGGCATGTATTGACTCGACGTCCAGTTAGTGTTGATTGGGGGAGGGGCATTAGACGTCATGGGATTGGCAGATGCAGGCGCAGAGCTTGGCTGGTCCCGGAAAATCGAATTGCGCTTGGATTCTGAGTCAAGCGACTGAGGGGTCCAGTCACTCATTTGTGAGGTGATCGACCCTCGCCTGGCCGTCATGGGCCGGAACAAATCTCTGGTGAGATCGAAAATTTCAGAGCCCATGGCGCCAATGGCCGAAGAATATCTCTCTCGTCGCAATCTGGACTCGTTGACAACAAAATCAGCAAAAAGCTTCACGCGATCCGCATCGTTCGCCGCTGCTGCCTCTTTTTCGGCAAAGGCTTGGAAGCGTTCAATCGATCCTTGACAAAATTGCTTGGCCGTTTGGCTCACAACTCGCTGCTTCGTCAACGGCTGAGCAGTGACGGGAGTAGTGGCAACGCTGTTCATTGAACCGTATTGATCGGCACGGACGTAGGATGAACTTGAGCCCGAGCGACTTTGGGGTGGTGGTGTGGGCAAAGCTTTCGGGGCTATGGGATGTCCAGGTTCCGGAGTGAGAAATGGTTTCTGCGGCCTTGGGGAGAAAGGAGGCGTGGCCGACTCAAGCGGCTGTCCTGTCGAAATTCGCGGCGTCGAGTAACGTGATTCTGCATTCTCGTCGGGGGATCTGCCCAGCTCAAACACCATCTTCCCTGCGCTTCGTGGCGTGCCCCTATGTATAGAAAGGCGGGAAGTATTGGATCCTTGGGGGACAACAATATCTGACAGCTGATGGGAACTCGTACTCGATTCTGCTGTCTGTTGTCTGGTTCGACTTTCGGTCCGTCTCTCACGCAGAGTCTTTTCACCCCGTACCGCGCCATTTCTGTTCAGACCAGGACTTAAACTTACAGCAGACTGCGGAACGCCCGGTGGAGCCTGCGAACAGTTCAAGTCAGACGTCTGGATACGTAGTTCACCCCTATTAGCTGTCGTAGTAGGTTGTTGGGGACGTTCCTCGTCAACCCAGTCGGCCGGAGTGGGAGGCACAGGTCCTAAAGCGGTAACTCCTCCAGGCGGTGGTCGCCTGGTCGGGGGTGAGGCTACAGGGGGATTCGCGCTGTTCGGACGGTTCAGGCTATGGGACCGAGACTGTGTAGAAGGAGGCGGGCCTGGCGGGGGTGGCGGGAGTGGCATGGCCGGGTCCCATCTTGATTGCGAGCTTGATCGAGGTCGATCAGAAAGGGGTGTCTCTACAGCGCTGGCAGAAGCAGCTCTGCGAGCATTAGGCGGCATCGCTGGCATGAGACTATCGGCAGGATCCATTGGTGGTGGTGTATTAATCAACATGGTTTGCGGCCTGGGAACGGACGTCAACGGGCGGTTGCTCGGGCTCGGAGTTGGTTCTGGCTGTTCCCGATCCCTCCGCCTCGTTAGAGAGGACAGGCCGAACCGCCTCTCGCGAGAAGTCCTTCGTTCTGTCGACCCTGGCGGCGGCGGAAAGTTCTGAGTGGCAGCTGCTTCGGGTGATAATCTATGAGCACTTGACGGTAAACGAGTGGCGGATGTATTAGCCGGAGGGGTTTCAAATCCCGTGACAGGAGGTCTCTGGCTACGGGGAGGAGAGTATGGAGGCGGCGGTACTGCGACAGCACAATTATTAAGTCTATACTGCTACGCTGGCGGAGATATTGATGTTTGCTTACCTGGGCCGTCACGGAAAGCAGGCTGCGCAGGGTACTGGTGAGTCCTCTCAGGACCAACAACAGGAGATGCAATCCATTCCTGGGGATTGTAGGGCTGTATGGCGCTGGCTGGTGTTTGGCCGCCAAATGAATATGGAGCGTTAACCGACACAGCAGATTGAGGAGCGTTCAGTTGGGCATGATAGCCCGTCGTTGTTGACGTCAACAATGGGTTGAGAGTGAGACGACGGAGATCACGAGCGCTAGCCATGGCTGTGAACGAGAGCCCTCAACTCCAACAGACAGAAACAAAGAAAGAGAAGAATGCGTGCTTCGGTTTCGCGTTCCGCGATCTGATTATCGATTAAATCCTGTGCGAGGGTCGATGTAACGGCGAAGGTCGTGGCTGTTGCTGTCAAGGCCACTTCACGATTCCCTTTCACACCTCAGCATGCCTTGCCGAACATTCAAACTCCCTCCAGCAAGAGAAAATATTTTTTCGAACTCCAACTGCACCCCAAGTACTATCCAGGGTTGTGGTATGCGAAACTGGAGGATGAGACAGGCGAAGTTGATGAGCGACGGCGACTCCGGGACGATAAGAGACAGATTTTGCGCTGGATGGGCGCGGGCATAAGAGATGGAAATGAAGGAAAGCTGAAGTCGCTCAGCCGACGTGATCTCAGTGTGCTAATTATGGAGTAATAAGGCGGTACCGTCCCTACACCAGAATGGGGACTGTAGTCTCTTGGCAGATCTCTCAGAGAATGAGCATTGCAACAGCAGCAGCAGGCTCAGCAGGGGGCCAGTGCAATGTCAACACTTGGTGCGAAGTTGGTGGGCAGACGAAAAGCCGTAAGATCTTGTACAAGTGTACGAAGTAATAATAATCAATAAAGAGCCGTTGGAGAGCCGTCCTATCCAGCGGGTGGTAATCCTCTCCTCTTATTAGCTCGTTGTGGCCTGCCTGTTCGGGTTCCCTATCCCATGCTATCCACTTGGAGGAGGAATGCCTGTCCATTGGCACCATGCTCATCGCTGCCCACCCAAGTACGGTGCCTATTCCGTACACAACATACCGAATCCGTGCCGTAGCGTAGTTCGTGGGTACTTGGTGCACGGTAGGTAGGATCTCTTGCTGCATGCTGGACGTAATGACCCGTACCGCACCCATGCAGTTATGTATCGTCAGAGAGGAAACACAGCCCGAATCAGCGAAGCTGGTGACCAAGCCATGCCACACTTGCGAAGGCTGGCGAAGACTTTTGCGATGGGCACCGGAGCTGCGTGATAGGGTTGCTTAGGACCGCAGCAGGTTCGTCGGTTCTTGACCCTCTCGTACAGTAGTGTACTGCGTAGGGCCTGCTCCGTACGGCACACACATGATCAAGTAGGGACCGTACAGGACGGTTCCCTGTTCCTAGTCGGCGTGCTTGGTACCAAGCCAACGCCACAGCCGAAATAGGCGAACGCCAGGAAACGCCATGAGTTTGGGAACACCCCTGTGGAGACTCGTCTACCTGTATCCGGGATAGACCAGAGTCTTATTGGCGTGTCTAAATCTGACCCCTCATGGCATTCATCGTGTCTGGCGCTTACAACGGCGCTGGTGGACTTCTTGAGCCATGCTGGTGCGGAGACACTACCGCTAGCTCCAGATGTATCCCGAGGTACTTACGGACTGCGGAATATACATCGCCAACAACACCCCTCCCATGATCATGTCCTGTCCGTTGTCCCCCAACCTTCGGCATCTTTGTATTAGTCGTAGTACGGAGCACGGAGTAGAGAAGACTCATAATATGTAATAACGTGAACGCCACACCCTGACACCATGTTGATCATGCTGTGACCACGACCTGCGGCTTGTCTCACGGAATACACCAGCTGGTGCAGAACTGACACGCTGGTTTGGTCATGTTGTGACTACGACCTGCGGCTTGCCGTTTGGGCGGTTGCAGACAGAGCAAGGTACCGGGTTCGACTTTAAATATGGATTCCTAACAAGACAATCAGAAATTCAGAAGGGTGGTTATTCCGCAGGTACGGAGTACCATCCCGTGTTTCCAAAGCTGGGCTCTCTCTCCTCTGCTCTGCCCTTGTTTTTGTGCCTCCCTACCTACCTAGGTGGTAGTACTCCGTAGAGTAAGATTGCCAGACTCAAAAGAAGAAGAGACTTGGTTCATACTCGCTTCTTTGAGCAAGCAGGATCAATCACGATCTTATGTACGAAGCTCTTGGTACGGAACATTAGCAGTTGTCTACGATTCGGGAGCCAGGGCCGAGAACACGGGAGAACACAGAGCACTTGTGACGAACCTCTCTTGGTATAAATGACGCCCAGGCGATTCCTGCGAATGGTAGCACGCGTTATAAAGGGCACCGCGCCAAGCGTGTTATTGTGAGGCGTAGGGAGTACAGTAGAGTGAGCCAGTCGCAACACTGTCCCGTTCATCGGATGATGGGTTTGCTGATGAAGCCTGACGGCCGGGGTTTGCTGCCCCTTGGGGTTGCCCCGACTCCTGAGAAGGTTACCCTGAGAGGTAGGTAGTGTATACCTTCTTGTGAATCCTTCAAGCTGTATTGGCAGATTGTACGAAGTACTTCGTTGATCATAGCCAAATGAGAACCGTCATTCCGTATCGTAATAAGGCCTGGGACAGAAATAGAAGCAGCCTGGCCTGCGGCGTCCACGGTATCATTCAGTCAGGCATGTACCTATCACATCGCTGCGGGCCGAGTCGACAACTACCGGTGGCATGCAGATTGCTAATTAACACATGCGTCCTATTGAGGGCATGGCTAGGCTAGTGCCATGGCGAGGACTTCGATGATCAACCGAGTGATTTCACGAATCCCGAAATCACGATCCGTAGATCGATGATCAGCCGTAGGGATTGATCCTGCTCTGGCTGATGGTGGTCATAACACGAGGTGCCATTGATGTGAGTGTCTGAGAGATGGGCGGTTAAAACGGGATACGATCACCTCATGGAATACTCCGTCTGAGAATCCGTAGGTAATCCGTATGCACTCGTCAACACATGATGCCGTTCGGTGAATGTCCATGCCAGGCAGACTCGACATCTGGATTGCAAAAAAAGACGGGAGGATCTCTTCGGTGTAGGAGGAGAAAAGAGCAAAAATGAAACTATGCATCAGCCGTGAATCGAACACGGGGCCCATCGATGGCAACGATGGATTTTACCACTAAACCACTGATGCTGGATTAGTTGCTTGATGGAGGATCGAGGGCTGTGCGGGATTTACATAGAGAGTCGCATTTCGTTACAGTGCAGACGAGATGCACTGCACTGTCAGGCTTGCCAAGTCCGACCTTCCGAGCTTCTGCGATCGTTCAGCGGGGCATGCTCGACTTTCTTTTCAGCAAGCGCGATGTCCTGCGTTTCTCATCTTTCCTGTTACCGTTAGCGCGGTTTGCATGACTGAGGCTAGAGCTGAAGCAGGCTCGCACAGACGGCGGGCCGATTTTAAGCCGATGGGCAGCCACAATGGAATCGTTCTCGTTATCTAAGAGCACGCTAACGCGGACCCTCTTTCTGACGGCTTTAAATACCCAATCCACTAGGAGGGAATCGACAGAATTTCTAGATCTTTCGGCAGCATCAACTTTTCAACCCTCAAAAGAGTCAGTTGGCGTATGCCCCCCATGCCGACAATTCTCCCACCACTATCACCTGTTGATGACCACGCTCACCGAATGGTAATCGAGTAGCTACTTCGTCTCGCCCCGTCCCGTCCATCTGTCCTTCATTGCATTGGTATGTATTCATTCTATTTCTCGTCTTCTTGCTTGTTACCCCTCGCGATGGCTCGCATTCCTCCCATGGGAATCCGAGTCTTCCTCCTTTGGGCGTTTCTTATGATGATCACACCAGCTGGCACCAGTCATAGAGTGACTTGTACTCCCTTTCATTGATGACCAATATGCTGAGGTCCTTCGAGGCCGTTATCTGAATCACAACGCTCCAGCTTGTCCTTACTCAGCTTCACCCAGGCGACGCTCCGTTGTTTTGTGTCTGTTCCTCGTCACTAACACTGCGCCTCGCTCTATAGCATCTTCACCAAAACCTCTTGCCAAATACCTCTACTTGCCGTTTGTGTCGCAATGGCTCTGCATAACCCAAACAACTGGCATTGGGTCAGCAAGAACACCTCGCAATGGGCTCAGGATTGGTTTCAAACGAATCTGACCGAGCTCTCGGTACAAGATGGAGAGGTTACAGCCAAGATCAGCAAGGTGCTCAGTATGGACGGCGACGTGGATGTTAGTCAGCGAAAAGGAAAGGTCATCACCATCTTTGATGTCAAGCTCGTGCTCGAGTATTCAGGTGCGTCTCCACTGCTTTGCCTACAATTGTCGAAGGGCCCCTCGTCTGACTAGTAGCTGTAGGATCTGCGCCTGAGGCCGAATCAGTTTCTGGTACCATCACCGTACCTGAGGTCGCCCATGATACCGCAGAAGACGAGTTCGTCGTATGTATGCCCCGCCACTATCAATCCCGTGGCAACTCTGCCCCTCACTGTACTGGCGCTAACAATAACGCAGTTTGAAATCGATATTCACTCAGAGTCTAAGGAGAAGCAGCCTGTTCGGGATTTGATCCGCTCAAAGCTCGTCCCGCAGTTGCGCACAGAGTTCCTGAAGCTTGCCCCGGCTATGATTGCCGAGCACGGCAAGGACATTCAGCATGCTCAGGGCTCCAACCCCTCAAGCGGGTTCTCCACGCCCAAGTACCACGCCCCTACCGGTGCTGGAGCAGCAAAGCCAGACACTGCCTCTGGCGCTCGGAAGAACGCCGGCGGTGTTGTTAACACTACGACCTTGTCGGAGCAGGAGGAGTTCAGAACAACTGCGGCTGAGTTGTACCAGACTTTCACTGACCCGCAACGGTTGGCTGCTTTCACCCGTGCGCCTCCCAAGAGATTTGACGGCGCCAAGGTCGGTGGTCAATGGGAGGTCTTCGACGGAAACGTCGCTGGTGAATACAAGGAGCTCTCAGCGCCCACAAAGCTTGTCCAGTCTTGGCGGCTCAAGCAGTGGCCTGAGGGTCACTTCTCTGAACAGACCATCAACTTCGACCAGAACGACGTGGATGGCGTGACAGTCATGCGTGTCGAATGGACCGGTGTTCCCATTGGCCAAGAGGAGGTCACCAAGAGAAACTGGGATGAGTACTACGTCAGGTCGATTAAGAAGACCTTCGGGTGAGTCCTTACTTTCTCTATTCGTGCTGCATCTTATGAAGCTCGCCAGACTAACGTTCTCATCAGATTTGGAACAATCCTATAAGGTGCTCTTCTGACACACCTATGTCTGGCGTTCTCTGGGGGTTTTAATATTGCGTTGGGCAAGATGGATAGATTCCTCTCCGGTCATAACTAGAGGTCCACGGCAAGACGGGGCTGGCGTTACTGCCATAAGGAGAACTCAGTACAGTCTACTACTAGTATACGTGCAAACTGGAATAACGACGTAAACGATTAATGCAACAACAAATATCTGATACTGCCTGAACTGCTCATTATGTGACAATCGCTTGTATTCTCCCTGTATGAAGTACCTACTTGGTTGATATGAAAATAAGTATATGCTGTATGAACTATATGACAGCGAATGATATACCGACTCAACTCAACCTCACCTCAACCGCACAACTCTCGTTTTACACCACTTCCCTACCTACCTACAAAAATACAGTCTCGCTCACACACCATGCGCATCACTAACACCAACAACCTGCCCATTGCTCGTGACCGCAACCTTGACCTTCCGGGTACTATGTTTGCGCGGATTCGGCGCCTCGAAGATCTCCGTGAGTTCCTCGAGCGTCTTACCCGCCGTCTCGACGAAGAAGAAGTAGATGACGATCATCTCGATGACGATCCAGGCGATATATACGATCTAAGATGGAAGTCAGCAATTCGTACGATAATCGAGTGAATGGAAGTGGAAGGGAGACGACGCACTGAGATGATGTTAGCGATGTTTCATAGGGAGAGACGGGACAGGAATGGATGGGGGAAATATGAAGGAACGGACCATATAACCTCCACGCAATCGCCTCAATACCGACACTAATCCCATACGTATTGACAATAATCGCAACATTCAAAAACAGAAAACTCAATCCCGACCCCTTCGCGCGCGTGCGGTTCTCAAGACACTCGACCGCGTACAGCGTCTGTAGCGGCGTGAAGCCCCAAGCGAAACAGATCCCAAAGAGATAGATAGAAACGATGGTGCCGTAGGAGAGGGACGGGTGGTGCGCTGTTTGCGCCGTGAAGGCTGTTAGGAGAATGTAGAAGACGCAGGAGCCTGCGAGCCCCCAGAGCATCATGGGGCGGCGCCCGAATTTGTCGAGGCAGGTGGCGCCGTAGACGGCGGCGATGAGGGAAAAGATGGGGTTGATGGCGTTGATGAGGAGTTGCGTGTTTGTGTTTGTTATGCCGGCTGCGGCGATCATTTCGGGCTGTGTGGTTTGTTAGGATGGGTTGTTTGGGATGATAGGGGTCATGGAGGTTTACCAGGAAGTAGGATACGACGTTGTTGCCGCCTTTTCATATTTAGCTCATGCAAATGTGGTTATTGGGGAGCTATACGACTTACTCCATTGACCGCTAGATGTCATGGTTAGCCAGGATTTCATGAACGGAAGGACTAGAGAGAAAGAGTTGATGAGATACTCACAAGAAGGACATTCCGATGACCATGGCTAATCGGTAGCGAGCAGCTCTCGTGTTGATCAATTCCCGGTAATCCCACCAGGGGTTCTCATCCTTGCATGCACGATATTCGGCGATGATTTCGCGGTACTGGAGCTGGACGATCGGGGAGTTAGGGTCGCCCTCGCCGTGGTACTTCGCGAAGATTGCAAGCGCCTCCTCTGCTCTACTTCCTGTCAGGTCTTGTTTCCATGTTCTAACGTGTTTGGGCTTACCTGTCATGGTAGATAAGCCATCTTGGACTCTCGGGGAAGAACAGGATGAAGAGCAAAACCACTGAAGGGATTCCCGCCTGGACAACGGTTGGTGTCCTCCAAGCCCAAGATGAAGTAAGGTTCCTATAGTTTGTGAGTCCGGTGGCATCTCATCATAGATTAGGGGATGCATACAAGTTCGTTCCGTATGTCGTCCAACCAGCAAGAATATTTCCAACCCACCAAAAGTTGTTGTACCTATTGACGATTCAGAGCATGATCTTCCATACTGAAAGGGGAGATATCCTCATACATTCCAGCCATTGTTCCTCGATAAGCAGGATGCGCCAACTCCACCGTATACGCTGGCCCAGCCGCCGAAGCGATCGATGCTCCGAACCCGAGGATGAATCTACCACCGATGAATTGTCCTAGAGTATTAGCAGATCCTTGCACAGCAGTCCCAACTAACACGAGGAAGCAGCCGATGAATATACACCAGCGACGTCCCCAGCCATCAGCAAACAGACCGCAGACTAGATGAACGAGTTAGAGCCATTCGCGTAAAAACACCAACGGGAGTCGTATTTAAATCTCACATGGAGCGCTTGCGATTTGGCCGATTTGGTATATAATGAAGACGATGCCCGTTGTTGAACCCTGTCCGTCAAGTCCAAATGTTTCTTGGAAGGGCTTCATGGCATTGATAGCGCCCATCAAGGAGCTGTCAAACCCGTTCATGGTCGAGACGAGATAGCCAATTCCCATAATCATATAGAGTCGAATCATACTCGGTGAGAGGAGGTTTGGTTTCTGTTTCGCGACGGCGGCTTCGAGAGCCGCTGAGGCGGTGATAATCTCGCGGGCATCGTCATGGTGCTTTTCATCGGGGACCGAGTCCGTTTGTTTGAGATCGTGATCCGCGGCAGGAGACATGATTGCTGATACGGATTAGTTGACTAAGGTATAAGTTCACGAAACATTGTCAGAGAGCTAGAAATGGAAACGATCAACCCCCCAAGAGAGGGGATAGAAGACAATGAACCACACGATGACAAAGACGCCATGAATTTTTTGAGGGGTCGCCGCTTTGTTCATCACATGTTCAATACAATAAAAAGAGTCCCCGCGACTGCGCCGTCTCTGTACCCGTAGGTATGGTATGGGCACGACAGGCAATATCCAAGGCCAATTACAATGCATGGCGGTCTCAAGCGAGATGCCTGTAAAGTAGCATCGACCTCTAGGGGTGCGGAGAAGTTGGCCAGCAAGCAAGGGATGTTGGGGAAAACCTGGGGGAGAAGCGACCCGACAACGTGTGACCCCTGAGACAGACTCGACCGGATCCAGATCGTCCGCGCATATTCAGTGGTAGTATGGAGAGGCGTTGAATTTTCAGCCCTGTCGCTACCTGAATATCTCCAAGACTCCATATCGAAACCACAATGGTGCTTAAATGTTGAAGAATGTGATTTTCTTAGATGGGTTCACATCAGATCTTCAGGAGTAACGGTTTAAGCACTGCAGTGTTTGGAAGGAAGACTCCCGTAACAAGAGCTGATTCTCCCTGCAGCCATCGTACCTCCGAGTAGACTGACTTACTGTCGCAGCATAACGGATTCCTTGGGTTACCTTCGACTTGGAGAATGGAATCTTGACTCCTACCCTCACTACTCACCCAACGGCCATTACATCGAAACTCGTGACCATCCTCGAAGACCATAGCGTGTCGACAAGGCGCATCATTGCTCCTTTCGTGACCAGTGGTGACAGTCAGGGTCGGAGAGTGGGCAAAAGCGCTCCACGTTAATCCGTATCCAGATTTTCGATAGCGATATGCTACCGTTATGTTCGAAGAAACCCAACAGAGGACTCCCCTCAGAATGTCTCACATGCTCATGACGCTGCCGTGTATGAAATTCCGTCGGGATCAGCATCGCGCAGTAGTCCATCCCGTGCGAGTGCATATGTACGGACTGCCCATCCGAAATGCACTTGTCCGCTGTTCATGCTTGTGCCTATAAGATCATTGATATCGAAGATCCGACAGATCACCTACCCGGTAGGCAGCGAGCATTCGTACCGCATCCAGTGATACGCTCAGATTCGAGGCAGGCTTCAGTAATACGGATGTGGCACGAGTACAAGAACGGATTATCATCTCAAGGTTAATATGTCCGTTCGGATGTGAGCAGTACGAGTACTCGTAGGTGCAAAAGGAACCCTACGTCAGCTTGGTGTGTTGATAGAGACATTCATGGTGCATACATAGTCACGACAAAACGAACAGACCGAAACGGGCTGAAGATAAGCCGCCGAGGATCACTAACCAAGAGCGGACACCTGTCTTGTGATGTGCCTAATGCACCTTGTCACCTGCGACGATGGGTACCTACATGCGCCCTTTACCTGATTAGGGAAGTCGATAGGCAGTCATTGGCGGAGCGCGACTGCCCCAGCCTCCGCCCGTGACTCGCTTTTGATTAGGTGCACACCCACTCGAGCTATATATCGCGCACACTGCATTATGTAATCTCAGTCGTGCCAAGTGTGCGAAGGGATTTTAGCCTCAGCGCGCCAACGCAAAGCTCGTCGAGACAACTGTACAACCCCAGGACCGTCCAGGGAGGGCGCGCGCGGTCCTATCCGCTGACACGCACCTCCTATCATCCGGCACTACCGGTACGGACCTGTAGGACAAGATGATTCCTCGTACGGACAAAATGGGCGTGATAAGGGAGGACGTCGGCAGGTCGCCTGACTTATCATGGTCCTACTCGACCTCTCATCCCTTATCCTATCTTTGAGTGAGATTTGTCTGCCTGCCTAATCTTCTCCTTCATTCATCCGATCGCTCTCATTCATCCCCTCCCGCCCCTTGTTGGAATCTGGCATTCTGCTCGTACACCTCCCCCTCTCTTTCTTATCGCTGTCTGCACTGATGAACCTTGTCTTCTGAAACTTCCCGAATTTCATCTCTCTGCTGATACTCTTGCAAATAATATCTCAATAATTGTGCGGAATACCTCTTCTTGGGTTGGAATCAGTCTCTTAGTATCTGCTTACTCTCTCTCTCTTTCTCTCTCTTTGGTGATCATTCCCCGTGTCTTACCATGCCATCCGTGTTTCGGCGGCGAAGATACCAACTTGCCAGCAGGACGGCTATTCACGAGAATGACCGTCTACACCTCGACCTCCGTGTCATCAACGCCGACTCATTAGTATCATCATCTTCTTCAGATCATCTTCGCTCAATAGTCCAACCTGCCCGTCTTCCGGACTGGAGCAACCTCGAGGTCATTCATCGCAATACACTGCCACCTCGAAGCCACTTCCACCTGTATGACTCAGAGCAGGATGCTATCTCAGCCCATGCCGATGGCAAGTATCGCACAGCTCTGCTAGCTAGCACTTGGACATCCCCGTCAGCCAGTCCTCTCAAGGAAGCGCCTCAAAGATACACCTATTCGTACCAGACCGTGGAGGATGTTCTTTCATGTCTAGATGCCGAAAACAAGTCCCGTGCCCTCTTGCTTTCCGGCACGTGGCAATTCAATCTATCGACAAGCCCCTTGAAAGGACCTTGTGATTTCTACAAGCCCGAATTTAAACATGGTGACTGGAAACCCATCCAGGTCCCGGGAATGTGGCAATGTCAAGGCTTTGGGAAAGGTCCGCAGTACACTAACATCAGCTATCCCTTCCCCGTAGACCCACCGCATATACCATATGACGAGAACGAATGTGGTCGTTACGCTTTGCGTTTCGAAGTGCCAGAGCACCTGAAAAATAATGGTAGCCAGTGGAGACTTCGATTCGAGGGTGTCGATTCCGCCTTTACGGTCTGGGTGAATGGTAAAGAAGTCGGTTATTCACAAGGTTCTCGCAACCCCAGTGAGTTCGATGTGTCTGAATTCCTTCGATTAGACCATGAGAACCTTCTATGTGTAGAGGTATACCAGCGCTGTGATGGGAGCTACATAGAGGATCAAGTCAGTACGACCCCCTTGATTTGATTATACCTGTACTAATGCTCCCCTGTTCATGCATTAGGACCAGTGGTGGCTGAGTGGAATCTTCCGAGACGTTTGGCTTCACTCGTTTCCTGCGTCTCACTTTGAAGACATCCATGTCCAGACAGACCTCGAAGATGATTACCGTGATGCGCACCTGATTGTGAACGTCAAGGTTAGTAAACCGGGCGAGACGGTGCTGATGAAGCTTCTCGACAGCGAAGGGAGACTTGTCGCTACGCATGAACATCATCTATGCACAGAAAGTGCGAGACTCAAACATCGCATACGCAACCCGGAAAAATGGACGGCAGAAACGCCGTATCTCTATACCCTCGTCCTACATATAGGGGATGTCTACGTGGCGCAGAAGGTCGGGTTCCGCCGAACAGAACTCATCAATGGCAGGTTCTGCGTCAACGGAAGCCCCATCAAGATACGCGGTGTCAATCGACACGAACATAATGCGGAATCTGGCAGGACCGTTCCCTACCAGCAACTCGTCCAGGACTTTACGACGATGATGAGCTTTGGTATCAATGCGATTCGCACGTCCCATTACATCAACGATCCCAGATTCTACGAACTCACCGATATGTTGGGCTTTTGGGTCCTTGATGAAGCAGATCTGGACTGTTGTGGTTTCCGCGAAGTCGGCGGCGATCCTGCAAGTTATCTTTCGGATAATCCTGATTGGAAAGAAGCCTATGTTGACCGCGCACGGCAAATGGTGATGCGTGATAGGAACCATCCCTCCGTTATCATGTGGTCTCTTGGGAACGAGTCCTTCTACGGAAGAAATCATCAAGCGATGTATGACGAAATCAAGAAGCTCGATCCGACACGATTGATCCACTACGAGGGTGATAAGAACGCCCAAACTGTTGATCTTCTAAGTCGGATATACACTCCAGTGGACGAGCTAACCAAGTACGCTGAAGAGGAAAACTGGGAGAAGCCGCTTGTCTTATGTGAATTCGCCCACGCCATGGGAAACGGACCCGGTGCAATTCAAGAGTACATAGAGGCGTTTTACAAGTATCCCAGGTTAATGGGCGGTTTCGTTTGGGAATGGTCGAATCACGGCCTCCTCACCCAGACTAAAGACGGGCAGAAGTTCTACGGCTATGGCGGCGATTTCGGCGACGATCCAAACGACTACAACTTCGTATTGGACGGCCTATGCAATTCCGAACATATCCCTGGCCCGGGGCTGTATGAATACAGCAAAGCCATAGAACCCGTTCAGCTTGTTAGCGTCGAACCCGGCCAAGTGAGGATCATCAACCGTTATGACTTCCTCACGTTGGACCATCTCGGCTGCTATTGCGAGCTGATCACTGATAGGCAACAGATTGTTGGGCGGGATATTGCCATCCCACCGGGTATCAAGCCACACACTGAGGCAATCCTGAATCTTGACGGGTTGTTCACCACCCGCGAATTGACCATGACAGGCGTCTGGTTCCAACTAACCTTCCTCACAAAATCCGGTTCCAAATGGCAACCCCCCTATCGCGTCGTCGCGCGCGGGGAAGCTCGCCTCACACCCCCTGAACCTCTCCTCCAACTCAAATCCCTCGTCCCCCCAACCCCCGACCGTCCCACCGTTACATACAAAAACAACTTCGTCTACACCACCATCAGCAACGGTATAACCTTCGGCTTCGACACAAGCTCAGGAACCCTCTCCTCCCTAACAAACCCAGCCAATCCCACCCAAAATCTCCTCACCATCCCCTTCTCCCTCGACTTCTACCGCGCCCTCACAGACAACGACCGCGGCAGCGCACAGGGCAAACAATGGCTCGAAAGCCGCCTACACCAAGCGCGCAACCACTTCAAGCAAATAACCATCGACGAGACATCCACAACCTGCACGATCCAAGTAAAAAGCCGGATCGCGCCGCCCGTGTTGGCATGGTTCGTCGATACGACGACAACATACACCATCACCGCACACTACTGCAGCGTGCGCGTACAGGCAAAGCCTCAAGGCCGTCTCCTACCCGAAACATTCGCGCGTTTCGGACTCACCTTCGCCCTGCGCAATCTGAATATCGTCGAATGGTTCGGCCGCGGACCCGGCGAATCGTACATCGATCGTAAACACGCCCAACTCGTGAATACATGGGGTTGGCCGGCGAACGACATGTTCCACGAGTACGAATTTCCCCAGGAGGCCGGGAATAGAACCGATATAACCTGGGTCGAGCTCCGCGATTCCTGGGGCGGTGATGAAGAGGGTCGGTTATTGCGCGTGCGGTTCGGGGACCATGAGGGGGCGAGTTTTGCCGTGATGCCGTATACGACGAAGGATATTGATGAGTGTACGCATCCGCATGAGCTGCGCGCGCGGAAGCGGGATGATTCTGTTGTGAGGTTGGATTGGTTCCATCAGGGGCTTGGGACGGGGAGTAGGGGCCCGGCGACGTTGCCGAAGTATCAGTTGCGGACGGATCAGGAGTTTGATGTTGAGATGTTGCTTGATTGATCTGGTACAGAATTAAAGGGGTTGGGTTGGCGTTATGAAACGGGGTACATATATGCATGGGCTTGGATATAGCTGGATAGACTGACATGAGCATTTTCGACATTACAGAGGCCGAATAAGAGAGAAACATCACGATAAGGACGCCGAACCAATCTTTCTCCAAGAACCGATCTTCAGTATCGATATTGTTGACTCAAATGGATACTAATAAGAGTGCCGATAAAACGTATTAACACCATAGCCAAGTCCCCTTAACACCACACCCCTCACGCATACTGATAACACCCAACCCAGTACTTCGACGACCTCATTTTCAACCCGACAGCATCAATACAACCCGTAAGATTAAACCCCTCCGTCTTCGCATACAAGCCATACCTCGCCAAAGTTCCATCCGTCGGATCAGACGCATTAGGACAAAACGTGATACCAGTATGGCCCTTCCCATCATCAAAGTCCATCACGCCCCGCTCCACAGGATCACTGGACTCCGAATCATTGCCGAATGTTTTCGATACCCAGGCGCCTTGCAATGCGCCCGGCGGGATGTATGCCGAGTGCGCCATCGAGAAACCTACCTTACCGTCGGTGCGCACGTAGATGGCTTGGCCGCCTGGGACCATAACCTTTATCAATTTCATTAACCCAGATTACTTCACGCGACATAGATGACAAGCAATGAACATCAACACATACCTTCAAACTGCCCATCCCCGGACTCACAAGCGTACCGACAACCAGCGGACACGTCCAAGATGGTTTTAGCGGACAGTATGTCTTGGGGCTCTCTATGCCGCCGTAGAAGCCGTACTCGGCTGCGTGGACGACGACGTCGTGGAGTGGGGTTCCGGGCGCGTAGGCGGATATGGAGTAGGATTGGGCTAGGACTGCGGATGCGGTTGCGAGGAGGGAGAGGAGATGCATATTGGTGAGTTGGTTTGGTAATAGTTTGGGCGTATGTTGTTTTCAGAGTTAGTGAGCTGTTGTTAGGGAGAGTACTGGCGCAGTGTATGAATGTTTGCATTGGTATTTTGACGGCGGTGATGCTATGATGGTGAGTTTTTCAAGATGATGCAATCCATGGCAGTCCGTGAAGAGATGACATCCTCCATTCTCTGTGCCTTCTCTGAGTGTTAAGTTCTGCATCTCGTCGCTGCTTCCTGCCTTTCTTCCCGGTAAAGATGACTTCAGTATGGACGTCATATCGTTCCAAACTCATCCAGTTACGGATATTGCGAATCATCTTTGCAAAGAAACAGAGAAACTGCCACCAAGATATCCAGAGTCGTTATTTCCTCTTGATCATATCTACTGTACGTCATCACCATCCAAAGCGTTTGAACATCTCCCAGCCTTTCCAACACCACCCATATTTAGTCCTTACCATTCTCATCTCGAATCTCGCAAATAGCTGCCCTCTCGGTGTGCGCCAATGAAAGAGACTGCTGTACAACCCTTCATGCATCACGAACTCACTTACATGCGGTGTGAACGATGAATAGTCCGTTTCGATACACGGCATTCGATAAATGTCCTGCATTATGGCTGATGCCTGAACCAGTCCTACGTGACTCTGTTTCTCGCGATTCGGGGGCTAGCCGAATGAACATCGGATCCCTCAGACAGACACTGGAAGGCTGTACAAGTCTGTGACCAACACACAAATGGGGCGTAGTTCATCTTTGATATTGTTCCCGATAGTGGTATCACAGGAGCGTGGTGTGGACCAAACAAGGTGGCACCTGAAGGACTCTCATGTCCCGTATGACACCCTTATCGGGTCGGGTGACACCGGGGCGTCCTTCGTAGGCCTCATCGGGCAAACGCCCCGATTTGAGCCTTGAAGCGATGGTGGTAATACTCGGAAGAAGTCATAAGTGAAGACCAGACTACGTCGCAGTTCCAAAGCGATCTTAGTTAGAGTAGTGAATATTCATCGACAATGTCGTCGATCAAGGCAGGGGAATTCGTGGGGTTGAGGAGTCAAGCATATCACCAGTATCTGCATATGCATGGATAAATGCTATCAATATCGTTCTATCACTGACAGGAATTGCGTTATATGCATAACACGCCAGGTTTCATTGGAAAATAAACAATCACGAACTGTCTCATCGATTCCCATTCACCTTATCGCGTCACATTACTCCTTTGGGCACGCAACACCCGCCTGTGACGAACTGACTGACTGTCTGTGACCCACGACTAGATTCGTAAACTGAGGCATCCAAGACATGAAATCGGGATCTCGAACAATCACACAACTAGTCGACATGAATGGGATGAAACAATACTCGTTGCGCAAAAGTCAGTCGCAAGTTGAGTATTGCTATTATACGATACCGGATTTGCGTTCACCTTTGACATGCTCGGATCGGGACTGACCAGATGAATACCAGCTTTGACAGACCGATGTGTAGCTCAAATGCCTAAGCATGAAGGGAGGGAGATATGTGACTACTCGTACTACCCCTGACTGAGTCCATCCCAGCAAACGTATGACGAGAAATATGGTCACTGAATCTCAAAAATATCAGCTGTTACAGGTAACTAATTCCTGTTCGTCCAGATAGACGACTCCTTGTCCTCGTTGTTTCATGGACCGAAGGCGATGTGTGTGTGACGAAGAAGCCTTACAACAAGAGGATGTGATTGGCAGCGTCTTCCGAGCCGTCACATGTCCCAGACACTTGAGCGAAGATGGAGTTGTGCCTGGTAGTGACGAGACATCTCGCTCATGATGGCCGTAACACACGACGAAGGATGGAGAGACCAATGTGTCGGGTTTGCGTTCAGGGGACTCATCCCATGTGCGCTCGTGTCTTCAGTACTACATTTATATATACGTGACAAGAGCAACAAACAAGCTCGTCTGATCTCATGTATATATAACGAGAGATGGATATCCTCAAAATTCATCAGGCACCATACCCGCTCACCCCTGAACTCTCACCTTTCCCCAAATCCATAGAAACCAAACACCCAAAATGCCGCCTCACCACCACTACATCGGCTCTATCGTACCCCCCTATCTCCTCACCGCATTCGCTGAAAGCGAACATAACAGTAATGAGATCCGCGCGTCGGCGCGTCGCTGTCTCGACTCAGAAAAGGAGTACATCGGCAAGCGTCAAGCGCGCTTCGCTGCTCTGACGGCGCCAAGAGGCGCGACAGCGCCAGCAACTCAGCATATCGTTCCCGAGACGCTTCTCCAACATGTTGCCGAGAACGCAGACGTCGACGAGGACACGCGTGCCCGCGCTAAGCGCGATCTCGAGCACGCCAGGAGCGTACAGACGAAATACCAACAAGCCCAAGGGATTCTCTCCGAAAAACAATACCCGCTCATCGAGGAGGTCCAGACAAAAACAACCTACCGCGCCGTCTACGACGCGCAAAGCGACGCAAACGAAAGCGATCTGCCGGGCACCATCCGGCGCGTCGAGGGGCAAAAAGCCGTATCCGACGACGCCTCCGTCAACGCGGCCTTCGACAACGCCGGGCACGTCCTGCGGTTCTACCGCGACATCTTCAACTGGGACTCCATCGACGACCGCAACGCTGCCGTCATCAGCTCCGTGCACTTCGGCGCGCACTACGAGAACGCCTTCTGGGACCCGGAGATGCGCCAGATGGTGTACGGCGACGGACATGCGTTCCTGGGCAACTTCGTTAATGCTGTCGACGTCATCGGCCACGAGCTGACGCACGCCGTCACCGAGCACACGGCGCCGCTGGATTACCGCGGCCAGAGCGGCGCGCTGAACGAGCACGTCTCCGACGTCTTCGGCGTCATGGTGAAACAGCGCGTGTTGGGGCAGACGGCTGATGAGGCGGACTGGTTGATTGGCGAGGATTGTCTGATGCCGGGCGTTAAGGGGGTGGCGCTGCGGAGCATGAAGGCGCCCGGGACAGCGTACGATGATCCGCGTTTCGGCAAGGATCCACAGCCGGATAACTTTGGGAAGTTTGAGCGCACGACGGAGGATAATGGGGGCGTGCATCTGTATTCGGGGATCCCGAATAAGGCGTTTTATTTGGTTGCTGTCGCTTTTGGTGGGCATTCGTAAGTTTGATCCATTTTTCCCCCCTCCCAACCTCATTTCACCACACACTTACAATCATCAGGTGGGAGAAAGCTGGCAAGATCTGGTGGGAGACGATGACGAGCGGTCAGATCCCGCCGCGATGCACCTTTGTGCAGTTTGCCGATGTCACCGTCGACAAAGCTGAGGAACACTTCGGCGCCGACGCCGCCGCCATCGTGCGCAAAGCCTGGAACGAAGTCGGAGTTGTGCGCAAGACGCATGCCTGATGTACACTTGTGGAGGGGGCAAGGACTTTGAATTGAGAGGCGTTGAATACCCAAGGGGTAGACGGTTAGATTTCGGGTGTTTGTGTGTGGGATTTAGACAACCTAGACTACATCGTTGCGAAGCTGAAATGTTTTAAGGGTTGGAGATATTGATAATCACGATGCAGAGATAGACCATACTAATGCGATTGTCCTTTTAACATACTCGATTCGTTGGATGCTGTAGGACGTACAGCCAAAAGTGGCTTTCGGAAGTAAAAGGGGTCAGCCGAGAGTTGATAGTTTGTATACGAGCGGTTGCATGCTATGACACTTTCAATCATTCCTCTGCAATGCGATCGTGTTAAGAGCTTCTTCATAAGAATACATACGGCTACAGATACTCGCAATAATACCAGCATAGAAGATTCCCCGACTTCCCTGCAATTATAAAGCGGCATTAAATAGGCAGATTCATATAGCGATGGGTAACAGCTTCAAAAGATAGGGGAAACCATGTTGATTAGTCCACAAAATTGACCACCCCTCGAAGACTTTCAATCAACTCAGCATCAAATTCAGCCACCCAAGCCGGCTCGCCGGGCTGGATGAGCTCTCCTAGGAAAGCATTTTCGAATTCGCTTTCGAATTGTTGTAGCTCGACAGTTGGGGCGTCTGTACCAACCAAGTCTTTTGGGCCTTCCGAGGCATGCGAATTCCATGGGACATCGTCCACCTGCGGGAAGGCCGAATCAATCACGCCAACTCTTGAGGGCGAGGGGAAATCTTGTGCATGAGGACCTTCTGCCAATTCAGCCGGTTCGGGATCTTCAATAGTGTCATCGTTGAAGAGTAAATCAAGCCGATCAGCTGCCTTTTGAAGCTCATCAACTGTAGTAAAGCTGAGATTCGATTCCCAGCCGTAATCCATACTCTCCCTCAGTGTGTGCACTACACCAGGATACAGAGTCTCATTGACGCCCAGGGTCACTTGTGGTGATGTCGTTTTTTCAATTGGGCCCGACTGTTCACTGCCCTTCTTGCCGTAGATCAGTTCATCCAGATCAGGCAAGTCTGACATATCATCTAGGTCATCAAGTAAGTCTTTGTCTAATGTAGAAGTGGACTTTGATTCGGCATCTGCGAGGGCACTACCCTCGCCTTTCAGGGCATCTGTCTTGCCACTTTCACCGATAAGGCCAGTTTTTTTGTCAATTGTTTTAGTCAGGCGAGGTGACAGAATTCCATGGCCTTTCACTTCTTCATGCAGCAGTAGCAACTTATGCCGGTTTGTCTCATTGGCACCGCCGGGTTTTCTCTGTACCATAGGAGATGCGCTGCCGCCATCATCGCCAACGTTGTGCAAGTCAACATAATCGGCGTCTACAAGAAAATTAGAGGGTGAATCGTGGCCGCCCCGTTTATTTCTCTTAGACGCTGCAATATTGAGATGTTCGGTCGCATTCGAGTGTGTTCTTTTGAGAACTTTGGTCGGATGTTTGACACCTTCTTGATCACTGGAAGCACGCGTCGTAGCCGACTTGGGCCGAGCGGAATTTCCCTTCTTCACAGTTTCTCGTTCTCTATCATCGGGAATCCCCACGCTCTCAGAGTGAAGGTTGGAGGCCTTCTTATTCTCATGAACGTCGCTTGCACCGGCTGGCTTTTTGGATTGTTTACGCGGCCGATACCTATCAATGCCGTCACGACAACATTTGTGATTGCAGTTCTTGCCTAACTTTGTCAGTCCCCCGTTTCGACATGGATGATTGCAAAAGTATTTTCCGTTTTCCATCCTCTCTGGTTGAGGTTTAGATGGTATGTCATCATCTAAGAGCTCGTCTATGAGCGGGAAGTCATCATCGGAGTAGTCTGACCCTACATAATTCTGCTCGGAACGCCGGTTCACAGGTTCCGGTATTCCAAGAGCCCCGAGCATAGCATCGTCGGAAATATCCTCGTAGTCGTCTTCGATACCCAGCGAGTCTTGCTCAGCAATGGCAGACTGGACGTCTTGGTGATTGATGGTCCTAAAAGCTGATGCTGGAACATTTGGTTCCAAAGCTTTCATCACCTGTGTTCCGACAATTTCCTCACAATTAAAGTGACAGAAAATTGTCTGGTTTGGACTCGTGAGAGCAACTGGGAATCTGAGGTCCAGTCCATTTGGCGCGTCGAGCTTCTTCATATTCCCACGCCAGATGTACGAAAGGTTGCCGTCCGAGGTGAGAACAATGAACGTCAATGTGGGAACTTTATCTTTCCAATATGGTACTGGTTTCGCATTGCGGTGCCCCAAGTGAACTCTTAGAGCGACTGAAACTTGTTCATCGGATTCCAGATTTGGTATTCTGGAGTCAATGATATCGACTGTCAACGTAAGTCGTGGGAAGTTTTCCAGAATTTTCTGGAGATTTCGGCCATATGGAGGGTTCCTACTGGCGATTCGTTCAATATCCTGAACACCCTTGTCTGCGACGCTCAAGACTGTCTGGACTCCATGACTTGTCCACTTTCTCACTGCTACTGGCCCGAATCCGGGGATCTGTGATAGCTGAGCCGGCTTATTCTCCCATGCTTGAGCCACAATAGATCGCGCAAGCTCAGTTGCGGCCCTAGTACCCAATCCGTCACTCTCGAATTTTTTACAGTCCGTCACACAACGGACTAGGCGCCGAAGATGATCGAATATTACTCTCTTCTCCCGTTGAATACTTTGACGAATGAAACCACTTTCTTTATCCGTTGGTAAATCGACACCTCCGAGGTGGATTTGTACGGTCATGAAGATCTTATGCCAAGTGAGTGTGAGAGTTTCCTTGATAGGATGAAGAACAAGGGGCGATTTGTTCAGTTCTCGAAAGACAGTTCTCTCAGCTGGCTTGAACTTGAAGTCCTTGAACTCCGTAGCTTTACAGATGAACTTAAGCTGCAGCAGTAATTAGCAAACGGCACGGTGGAATCTCATGACATGTACGGAAACGTACCATCTCCTCAACTCCAGCGCCGCGAGGAATTGAGAGGAGCAGCTTCATGGTCTCAAACTGGATCATGTACTTGGACATAGCTTGGCCATATTCTGTGCAGGCTAAGGGAGTGCTTTTGGTGACAAGACCATGATCTTGCAGTAGCTTGACATTGCGCTCACACCACTCTTCCATCTGCTCGTCCGCTCCAGAGGCACTTTGAATGCCCTCAAGATTGTAGGATTGGGGTGATTGCCGTACCCGTACACTCAGGAAAGTTCCACTAATCCACTTCTTAGCAGTAGGAATATCCTGAATGGTTCCCAGTCCGATCTCCGAATTGATATGCTCTAACAGATTCTGATGAAGCGTACTCTCAAGACGTTCTTCACCCGAAACTAGTTTTTCATATCGTTTCGTATTTGCGGATTTTGTCATTATGATCGCAACAGCACTGCTGTCGAACTGTGGACGTCCAGCACGTCCCAACATCTGCATGACCTCCAAGTCAGAGTATTCCTGAGGACCGCCGTCTGTGTAATGACTGGTTCCCTTCAGAACCACGGTGTGGCAGGGCAGGTTCACACCAACCGCTAGAGTAGATGTACAGCATATGACATGAAGCTGCCCACTGAGAAAACTAGCTTCGATCGCGGCACGATCTTGAGCATCAAGGCCCGCATGATGAAAAGCTACACCATGACGAACAAGTTCCTGTAGATCCTGAGACAAGACGGGAATGCGATCAGTAGGAGGCGGCCACGCACGGTCATCAGCACGACAAGTAGACCACCACTCTGCTAGAGACTGAGCTGTGCGTTCACAGGATTTCCGAGTGAAGCAGAATACCATGATTGGCTTTTTCTCGGAATGTTTCGCAAGGAGGAAATTCAGCTTCCCATCGAGGGCCTTTTCAAAGATGAAGTCATTATGTGCACCGTCGTAACCGTACACATATCTTTGCAGCTTGACTGGTCTAAGCTCTTCCCCAAATACCTCGTATCTTGCTGGTTCAAGTTGGTTTTGGTGATCACGACCAAGCCATTTGGCGACATCGTCAATGTTGGGCACCGTCGCACTAATAGCAACGAAGCGAATGCTTGCCCCGATTGTCTTCATGCGGGACACGACAGCTTCGAGAGTCGCACCTCGGGTATCCTTGAGAATGTGAACTTCGTCAATAAGCACGAGGCGGACTAGATCCAACAATTTTCGATGATCTTTCCACTTCCTTGTGATTGAGTCCCACTTTTCAGGGGTAGTAACAATGATGGATGCGCTTCCAATACGGTGGGCCTCTGTTTGAGAAGTGTCGCCTGTGAGCTCGACACATGGTAAGTTCATGTGACTGAATTTCTTCTGCCATTCCCTTGCCTTCTCAGAGCATAAGGACTTAGTTGGAGCTTGATAAACGATTTTGTAGTTGTCCCCTTCCTGGCCTGAGACCAGCTTGCAGATGGCCATTTCAAGGATTGCAGTCTTGCCAGAGCCGGTGGGTGCAGAAATGACAACATTGTCATTTGTACCATACACCAAAGGGAAGCATCTTGATTGTACAGCGTTGAAGAGCTGAAATGGAAATATGGCACGGAATTTGTCAGGCAGTGATTGACGTGGATCAACAAGGCGTGTATTATTCACAATAGGGGGCAGGCCCGATGCATGATCGAGTTCGAGTTCGAGATTCTGGTTCCATTTAGGCATGTTCTGATTACTCTTCGCAACTTGCCGCTGTCTTTCCTGGCTTATGCGAATGGAGGGACTGGAAAATCCGACATTCGATGGTGAGCTACTTGTCAGAGAGTCAATGGACGGTGTCGTTCCGACTGCTGATTTTATGTCAGTTCTTAGGAGTCCAACACGCACACACATTTGCAGGTCTTACCACGATCAGAGAAGGGCACAAATAGTTGTGAACCTCGCAAAAGCTCTCCACCCCTCTGTGCATTATTTCGAGAGGGAACAGACTGTGTGGGGGGAGATCGCACAAGTGTTTCTAGGGGATTTAAGGTGTCTTGCGTTGACGGCTGTAGTAGCAATGCTCGAGAAGACTCATTATCTCGTGGCGTCCCAAGAGTAGAGGAAGACGTGCCGTCAAACCTTTGGTGATTATCACTATACTGCGGGTTTTGAAATTGCGAGAGACGATCAGGATCTCTCGGGACAAACGGCCTGAAGTGATGACTAGCGTCACCCAACACTCGAGTTGGCCCATTGGCACTCGCACCTCGGGGTAAAGACAGACGCTGACTGACACCATTGCTACTAGAGGTGTCTTCAATGTTCAAGGGATGATTCACAGCTGGCGGGTGGCCAAGCACACTTCGGTCTATCGAGGAAACGACATCAGGAAGCATATTAGATACCGAAGACATAAAGATAGCTAGGTAGAACGCCTACCAAAGTCATCCAAGTCATCGTATTCGTTCAATTGGTCAGCAACCGAACCCAAGTTGCGCGTGAGGTCCTGTGAATCCCACTGGCTGGTGGAGGACAAGACTATTTGCGGCAAGTGGTGCTCAGTATCAGGAAAGAGATTGTTTGCATGATCAATGATGCGCTGGATATGGGGATCATGATCTGGTCCGCTCAGGGGGCCGCGAATATGGCTACGATTATTAGATGGTGGGTCTCCAGACATATTGGTTCAATGACCAGGATAAGGAATGATCGGTTAGATTCACAACATGAAGGATCAGATTCAGTGAGGCTTCAGATCTGAAATGCGGGTGATCGCGCATTGAGCACTGCGATTTCGCGGGGCATCCAGGGGGGATGTTCAGGAGATGGGTGAGAGGTTTAGGGGTGGAAGGACTGGAGATGGGAAGAAGAGGAAGATGAGAGAAAATCTGGGAGGGGCATTTGTGCGCGCGGATCAGACTTTTACTGTCTTCACCGTCGCGCCTTCCTGAGAATGCCCCCCCCCCCCCCCCCCCCCCCTTCTCACAAAGTAAGGACCGTTCCTTCTCTGTGGAAAAATTTAAGGTCATCATCTGCTTAGTCATAGAGCGGATGAGGTTGTCGTAAAGTTGTAGGTAGGTTTTATAAGGGAGTATCGCCATTTGAGATGAGGTTCTTCTGAATCTCTGCAAGTAATCTGACAGCTGGGTTCGTCCATCATACAAGTCCTAGGCTATCATCATGAAAACCATCCGTAGTCAAATTTGCTCGGAGAAAGGGGAAGTCGGGGCGTTCGTCATAGTTTCCGGTGCTGGGATCTCATTCTTAGATAACGTAAGAAATCTGATTTAAACGGCAGAAGTCTGGTCATCTCGCGGGTTGCCTCTGTTCCAAGATCTCCCAATATGCTTAACAATGAATGGCTATCGTTTCTCGTCTCGGCTACCTAATCAATGGGCACCCTTACGACCCTTGAAAAACCGCTTGATTCTACGGGCCAGGCAGCACGTGGAGTCGTAACTCGTTATTCTTGACGCAAAAGCATTAAGAGCCGCCGTGAAGATATCCGTTCAGACTAAGTGATGTTAATAAAGTCGATGGAGTTGATCTCATTGTCTCATTCACTTATACGGAGTATATCATCACTCGTCTCGGGTTTTATCTCTCCCGGAGGACCCGCGATTGTGAAATAGGAGTGGCGAAACGGGCCGCGACGTAGAGAGCCCGAGACTCTTATCACCGTCCAAATGACCAGGTACGATGAGCCTATCCGATAACCTGGGTGTATTTTCAGCATCGATCGTAGTCTTCTCATAAGTGACGATATTGATGGGAGGCGGAGGTCCTCGCTTGTAATCCGGGCTTGTGTAAAGATATGTTGCAAAGATGACCAGCGCCGTACCGAGAAAGAACTAGAGATGTGTTAGAGATTCGCCATATCAAAGTAGCATGGACAACCGTACAGTAAAAGTAACCTATTTGAATCAAGAGTTAGCACAGGCTATCAAAATCCCACAACACTTTGACAAACTCACCTGGCAAGCAGTCATGAAGCAGAGCGTGAAAAGGAAGCTGATAACAATACTAATGCTCGTGGCAAAGTTCTTGGCAATGTTATCCGCATAATGTATGCACAGCGAAGCCAAGACACCACCACAGGCCTGCAGGACGATCAAAGCCCAGACAATCCAGCTATAGCCATCAAAGAAGCCGTGTTTGGCGATCTCCTCGCCGTCTTTATACACAATGCCAACCAGGAAGGCAGGGATTATGGAATAGAAGGAGAGCTGGATATTACGGATCCAGACTGAAGCGGACGTCTTGGGATCCTTGAGAACTTTCTCGAAGAATACGCCTGTCAGGCTGGATAATGCAGCGACCAGTAAAGCAGCGGAGAGTCCGATTGAATAATCGGTGCCGGGCATAGCGTTCTGGTCTTTTTCGATTCCTTCATATGAAGCCGACCTCTTTGCGAGAATCTTGCCGGTAGTGGTCCACGATTCGGTAGAACGTTTTGTCAATTCGCGAGCCAGCTCCGGTACTTCCTGCGCCGCATAGCCCAGTTCATGTACCGACCGAGGGAAAAAGTGGCCCGTCATGTCATGAGCGAAGAAGGACCCGTCGTGGTAGTCAGGCGAAGGGATCGAAACAAAGGAGACACCAGCCGTCAAGATGATGAGTGAGATCCATTTCTTAAATGATAAAGACCGTCCCAATATCAACACAGTGAAGATAGCAGTCATCAATATCTGTTCAACATACATTAGATGAGATCTTTAAACCAAGTATCTTTGTCAATGGAACACACCTTGAGCTGCAATACGACCTGATAATGAACGGGGTCAAGATTCTCTATTGCTACATACTGCAAGGTGTTCTGCAAGGTGTAGAGCATGGCAGGGATAGCCAGCTTCCAACCGTCTCCTTTGAAGACCAAGCTGTAGATCTGCTGGAAGAGCACAGTCGCCGGGGTAGAGGGGGAGAGCGTGCTCGAAACTTCGTAAATGGCAAATGTCAAAGAGATGGTAAACTTGATGAGTTCAGTAAGAAGTACGGCGGTGGATGTGAAATATCGGTGGTCGCCGCTCGGGGTCATCGTTCGTGAATGATGCGCGATGAGGGTTACGGCCGAGTTTTGGAACGTCAACTGTTAGTCGGTACCATACGTCAGTGACAGGAGCACATCAGGCGACCGAACAAGAAGGGGCTCACCATCATCAGACACAGTTGCTGTAAGGGCATGCCCAGAAGTGTTGGGCTACGTGCCACATGCGGCAAAACAGTAGAAGTGTCTAGAGAGGCCATCTTGATATGAGGCAGCGCCCTTTCAGGAAGAAAGTTGGACCACAGGTAGCTTGTGGAAGAGTCCTCAGCAGTTCCTCCGATTATAATCAAACAGTGCCGGCGACGTCAGTTCAGAGACAGGTGGTAATTCTAACGGACCAAGACGTTAACATTTAGTATCGCTTTTTCAAGATGGAGCGGAAGATATAGCCCTTTCTTCAACCATAGTTTTCGCAGGAAGCGTTGTGAACTGTTCGGCGCGCTCGATAACGCAGCGAGCGCATCACGAAGAGGTTGATTGTATACCGAGAGGCAAAGTTGTGAACTCGATCACATCACAAACGCAAAGAAACGCCGCTACGTGCTAGAAAAAGGGAGGGAGGGAGAAAGAGTTGTGAAAGCTGTAAGAGCAGTCGTGTTGTGGTTTCCCCGTCCAGAAATAGCACGCGAGATACTAAAAGTACTGGCACACTGCGATAGGGGTCAATCTAGAGTCCCAGACGCTTACGGATTATTCAGATGCAGATGATCGGGCATGCAGCAAGGGAAGAGTACTCGTACGGGCTACAAGTAGGAGGAGAGGGGCAGTCAATGACGGTGTGCCGGTCGATCTTTGACTCGAGTCGGGACAAACTCACATCTTGGCTGGATTCACAGATACACTTTGCGCTTCTTCCTAGCAGATATCTACTAACAGGAACCGGAATCTGCCTACGAAAGAAGTTATCTCGGTTAGTCAGGAGAACTGAATCAGATTAGTACTGCCCATCGCGTCAAGATGCAAAGTAAAGTGTGATTAGAGGAAGTAAGGGATGAGTTACTCGTACATACGGCCCGTCGAAGCGCCGAGAGTTTTGGGAGGGGACGGTACGCTGCTTGCTGCATGCCGGTAAGCTGATAGATCACAAGAATGATTCAGCAGGGGCTTGGCCAAGCAATTGCATGAATCTTGGGGTTTCCATTAGGTCCTTTCTATCGTATGCAAGTGGAATACACACAAGGAATCTTCTCATATGAACCAAGACAAGACACCAAGCAACTTGGACTGTTGTTGTACCCGTAAGACCTCCGACGGCTTTATGGCAGCACCGAAGACAGACGGAACGCAAACATCCGAGGCATGTCATCGGTGTCGTAGGTATTCGAATCGAACTACGTCATAGGGCAGACATTGGAAGGTACGTAGATGATAGACTTTACATAATTCGGCTGCAATACAGATAAAGACCGAAGGAGGAAAGTGCTTATGACGAGGACCTCGAGGAAGAAGAGTGAATTTTAACGTACCTACCTAAGCGATTATCCTCAGGCTACCTAATGATGTAAGTGACACTGTTGGAGGAAGGGACCAATGACCATAATAAGAAACACCCAGCTGTTGGGCAACTTGGGCTGGCAGGCACTGAGAGGAGGGTATTGAATGCGTGGACAGGAACATTTACCTAGCGGTATCACTACTTCGGAAGTGCCCAAATATCTCTGTTAACTCTCCTATTTTCCATTGCTATGTCCGCCCATTGCTGCCGTTGAGGTTCGTACTTTTTCTCTTGATCAACACGATATCCCACGGACAATCTCAGCGTCTGGATGCTAAACACCTCAGCGCGGGTATCGGTACAAGCGGCATGCCCCGCTCCAGGTACCTCAGCTTCAGCTCCAGCGAGCTCGCAGCTTGCCCGCGCGGGCTCGCGTCTTTCGTCCCGCAGCTGAGGCCCAGTCCAGGCCCAGGCCGGTGGTTAAGCTACCGCGAAGGAGTTAATTAGCAACCCTTGGCATTTCCGCAACGTGGACCAGCTCTCTTTCAACAGACGCCCATTGGGTAAACTACACGACCTCAGTCCAAGAACTTCAGCTCATTTCCTTTAGCTGATTGGCTCCTTTTTCTCCAGGTCGGACAAACTGAGGACCTACATTGGTAGATAATTCGTCCAAGGACTTTTTTCGCCTCTTTTTCGTTCTTTTTTTCCAACTTTTATGAACGTTTGAATAGGCCCGCCTCTCGGTACGTGCCTCTTCCGTGTGTAAGGACCAGGTTGGGGAGACGGGGTTTAGCAGATCGATCTGATCTAGACCTTGGGCCTTTGTTACAGATTGCAAATTTTCCAGATCCAGAGATCCTTAATCTGTTTGTCCATCTCGTCACGGATTATGTCTCCCGTGAACACAACCCTTGAGGATTACATAGTCTGCCCCCAAGTGCCGAATACTACCTTACAAGTAACGTCGCTCTCACGATGTACTCGTAAGTTTCTCGAGCGTTGAGCCAAGCTTACGACTTACCAGGTAATCTAAGATGAAGCCTAGGTCAGAACACGTGAACCATGGCCAGTCACACATGTGATTCTTCATCTAAACCTAGCCTCACTTTCATATCCCACATCCAATCAAACGCTCACAAGATTGAAAGTCTGGAATCTTGCTGCTGCCTGGAACCTCACTCCCCCGCCTCGGTTTCATTACGAGTACGCATATGCAGGCCTCGTAACGGGAGTACATACTTGTACATACATCTCGGCACATCGTGGCTGCATACCCGGACGGCATGGCGGCAAGCCCACCACAAGATCAGCAATGCTGGATCTTGGAACGGCGGGCGATCGATCTGCATAGGCAATTCGCATCTGGTGGCAGATAACGGTGTCAGCACTAAGCCTTTCCATGGACGGTAATTCACACGATCGCGAAGAGTATTCAGAGAATCACATTGGATTGCAGTTGGTCCTTTGAAAATGGTCATGGGAATTCCACCATGCCGATGTCTATTCCGTATAGCCCTCCATTCTCAAGCAAGCCCGTACCACTATCGGTGTATCTATTTCTGCTTATATATGGTATCTACCCCAGAGGGCATGTAAGTAAAAGTGGTATGTAAAAGGGTCAAGATCTGGCGTGCGCCCCTGGTTCTATAGTAATGCATCATCCATTAATTGTTATTCAATCATATCGTCCCATAACGCGACCCTTTGTGTTCTTAATATTCTCTTCTTATAGGTCATTCCCGGTTCTCTCAGTATTAGTCAGGCAAGGTAGAGGCAGTCTAAACTCCCCCTTTTCATCCGTTGTATCTCACGAATATTATGATATTTTGATATATTGGTAAGAAAGGAGGGGGGTGGCATGATGCGATTTCGGTGCGGTGAGGGGTTGATTCAGAAGGAAGGCACTGAGGAGCCAAAAGCGAGGGGAGCAGAGGAAGGCATGTTGATGAATAATCGATCGGTCGGCGGAAATCTCGGTTTTCATTATCTTGCATCTTTGTAACGGCCTCATGGTCTCGAATTGTAATGCTTTGTAGAATTGCTCCAAATGCTCCAAATACACGACGATCATCGTCCCTCTTCCCCTCACTCTCCCCGCAGTCAGTCATCGTCACCCCACCACGGCATCGGGGCATCCATATATCCCACCGCACTCAATCGCACCACGCTCTTCTTGTTCTTCAGGTGGCTCGACGCGCTATCGGGCGTGTCACTTCCTTTTGCCGTGCGTGCCGGAGTCGTCTGGCCCGCAGGGGGTTTAGGAGAGCTTGCTTTCGCAGGCGGTTTCGGCGGCGGCGGTAACGGCCATGACGGGGGCGGCATAGGCGGCTGCGGGAATTCGTTGAGATCGTCATCGAGATCCGCCGAGTCATCCTCGTTGGGATCGGCCAGGGGATCGACCTCGGGCACGTCCTGTAACCGATAGCTCTTCATGGGCGGGTTAAGAGAGTGGAAGGGTAAAGAGTCCTTCCTGCTCGTATACGTGCTCATCTGGCTTCCGCTGCCCCGTCGACTGCCCATGCTACTGGCACTCTGACCACGCGCCGTACTGAATGTGCTATTCCGTCGGAACTGCATACGGCTTGTGCGTCGCTCGTTTGCGACGAGGTCCTCGCCGTCGCTGTCGTCCATGTAGTCGTCGCTGAAGTCGAGGCTCGAATCGCCTGCCAAGACCTCCTCCGTCGGGTGATCCAGATACATGAGGATGCGCTCGTTCCTGGATTCGAAGGTATTCGTCGTCGAGCTGTCTGTGCGAGTGTTCGTCGAGAGCGCATGCACGCCGTGCGGCTTCGGCTTCTCCGGCTCAGCAAATGGCCATCCTCCCGACGTCGTGGGACTCATGCGATGATCGACAGACGACGATCGTCCCGAAACCTGGATTCTCCCGTGAATTGCACCCGGACTCATGGCGAATCCGGGACTTCCGTGACTCGCGTGGCTGGCCCGTCTCCTCTTGTCCATCTCCACATCCGGCGTGGCCGTCTCTCGCATCTGTGCCCTCTTCTCCCGCAACATCGCCAGAAGCATCTCCTCCTGTTTCGTGACCGCCATCAGACGTGCGTTGCTCGTCTCGCTAGCGCCGTTTTTAATCGCGTCTCGCTGTAGTGATTCCCGGGACTTCACGTAGAATTCGACGCTGTTGGGCGAGATCGGCGGCGTCGGCTGGCCGGATGAGTGCGAGAATCGCGACGCCGAGCTGCTGCTTTGGCGCAGTGTGATCTTCTCCGGATGATGCACGCCCATGGTCGGGGAGACGTCTGGGATGGCGTCAATCGAAGGGGCTAAGTGCGCGTAGGACGGGCGTCTGCCTTCGTGCGTTCCGTTGCTGGACTGAGTCTGTGAAGCTAGTGAACCCGAGGTCTCGGTGGACCTTGCGGAATGGGGAAATCGAGACGAGACCGGCGTTGCATGTGAGGGGGTTAGGGTGCTCATGGATGAGTGGTTAGAATGTGGGAGTTTGGTCGATATCGAGGAGTTGATCGATGGTTGGCGGTTCGTCCCGACGCTCGTGGCTGACTTGACAGCAAGATGTTCGTCCAGTTGGTGAAGAGAAGGCGTGAATTTCTTCTGACTCGTGACTGCGTGCGAATGAGCTGCATTCTGCTGACCCCTACCTATGTTAGGATTTTCAGAGCCAAAACTTCCACGAGAAGACGTCGGCATGGACGGCGACGACCCGGGACCCTCGTCGTCTGAAGAGTCCGATAGAGACAGGATACTATGTTGGAGTCGATCGGATCCTTGGGCGCTTCTATTCGACGCCTTGGATGTGCGCGTATAACGACTCGACACGCTGCCAGCATATTCCTGCTTTGAGGCAGATTGTGCGTGAAGTCCTCCTGATGAGTCAGCTACTGAGCCATTCTTACTGGAACTATCATGGGAATCGTTGCGCGAGTGGCTCCAATGATTAGAAGAAGCCTGGTCTCGGCGCAGTCGTGGGGGTGATGGCGCAAGCAGCATGTGGTTGAACGTACTGGCTGGGGCTGGTTTGGCGTGTGTTCGATTGTTCTCGTCACCATGTGCCTCCAATACTTCGTCTTCCTGGAACGACATCTGCTCATATTGATCGTACAATTTGTGCAGCGCCGCAGAATCAGTAATGCCCTTGGCTGGAGGTGATAGGATATTCGGCTGTGGCGGCTTCGAAGTTTTCCGCGCGAAGGGCGAGGCGCGCGCAAATATATCATCGTGTTCGGCATTGGCATCCTTATTCCGATCCCGGTGTCCCTTCGGCCGTAACCGGGAGAGATCCAATCTGGCAGGCTTCTTCTTCTTCTTTTTCTTGTCACCTTGCGGGCTTCCGGGTTCGTCGGGTCTCATCGGCAGACCCTTGGCCATGGCAGAGTTCGACGTCTGCTGTGATATGGCAAGCGGCATCCGCTTCGGCTCATAGTGGGAATCCTCCGTTGAGGAGGATAACCGCCTGTCTCCCATTGACATTTTGGGTCTATCTTCACGCGACTCATCCCCGACTGTCAATGCAGATCGCTGCATCTTGAGACCCTTCTGATCCAGATCCGTTGCACTCCGAGTCATCCGCGGACCACCGATGGGCCCGTCTTCCCAGCGAGTTTTCCTCTCCTCTTTCTGGTCGTAGTGGGTTTCGTGCACAACCTGACTGGCATTGCTGTCGGATATGGATATGCTGATGCCACCGGACGATCCTGTCTCCCATAACCGATCGACACCGACGGTTAGTCTCGACGAGCCGATATTGAGTCCATCTGCGCCCAATATTCTCTGTGCCTTGGACATGGAGCCAGAGTTAATGAGAGGATTCTGGACTTGCACCGGCGGCGGCGGCACTGTTTGCGGCAGCTGCTTTTTAGTAGATCGACCCGGAACGGGGAACTTGAACTTGGACTTGATTCCGCCACCCATTTTTTCTGATTCAATCCACGACCAAATCCAGTTGCATGCGCTTCTCCCGGTATCAAGTGGCAACCCTGTGTCACTCCTCTTGCCCGCTTTCTCGGTAAGACTGATGATTGCCAGAGCGCTGCCGGTCTCTTCCCGTCCGAAACGTTTCAAAAAATGGAAACGCGTCTTAGGACAATAGATTGCTGAGGCAAAGCAGTCATGCACCCCGTTGCACAATGTCCCTAAGCTCCCAATACCGATTGGAGGAGAAGCACGCTTAAGTTCGACGCAGTTGAATCGGCAAGAGGAGAGAGAGAGACTTGGTTACTACGGGTTAGCGAGAAAGAGTGTGGGAAGATGTTAATGAAGGTGATCTCTCTCTTCTAAGTGCAGTATTGTGTGTGAGCTATTCAGTCGTTTCGAAACATCATACGTGGTTGTTGTGTTGTCGTTTGTTTGTTGACGGGTGAAATCGTGAATGTCGTCGTGTTGTGAAATGTCCTCTCTTCTCTTCCTCTCTCCCGAGACCTCCCTTCTTCTCAAGCAATGCCCCAGTGTTCAAGATTGTGGAGCTAGCAAGCCTACGAACCCAGCGCACCGGCAAAACTTAGATAAGGGGGCCAAGACAAGGAAATAAGATGCGCGGATGGTCTCTTATTTTCGAAACGCTTTCGTTCTCTTTTATTTCACAGAATTGTAGTTCATCGGGTTTCTTTTCCTGGAAGAGGGAATTTGCACCAAACCCCTAGGGTCTTTTTCAGGGGTTTGTTATCGAGAAGGACTCGATTTTAGAGTAGAGAAAACACAGCCTCATAAAGATTGGAGAAGAAGCGAAAGAAGTTTGTTTAAAAAAGAAAGAAGTAGGATTTCCAAAAAAGAGGGAAAAGGGAATGAAGCAAACCCCAAAAGAATAAAAGAAGACCAAAAAGTAAATAAACAAGTCTTTTTTTTATTTTCCAATTGGCAAAAAAAAGATAGTAGAAAGAAGAGGTTAAGTGTAGGTAGATAGAAAGAGGAAAATGAAATAGGTAGGGTAGAAAAGAAAAGGCAAATTGGAAACGGGTTGTTCCCGTCAAGGTATGCGCTACGGAATACGCTACGCTACTTGCTACCGCACACCCTACACGAGGTTAGTAGTGGTCTTTCCGTAGTGTCGTTTTTCTCTCTTTTCTCTCTTGGTATTCCGGTGCCTGCTGCTCTCTTCTTGTCCCTTCCCTTGCCCAAATGAAAAATGGGGACACTAACACTTCATTACCAGACCGGGTTTGTATCGTAGCGTGTGTGTAGGTAGACAAGACGGGACAGGACAAGGCACACCACGCCTACGAGTATTTCGTAGGTACATACACACTTGCTTTCTTCTTACGTTACCGGGTTAATGCAAGAGTTGGGAAGGAAGAGTGTCCCGGCTAGTTGCCTGTTTAGTCTTGCCTCTTTACGCTACGTTAGCAACTGTAATCCGTACACTACGAAATAATCGCCATGTGCGGATTTGCGCGCGAGAGGGAGAAACAGAAACAGAGAGAGAGAGAGGCATCCCATTCTGTGCGTACCCCGGGCGCCGAGAAAGAAAAGGAACAGAAGCAGGTTTCACACCCCGTGGCGTCATTATACGTACGTGTGCAGCGCAGCGCAGTGCAGTGCGTTACCGTACGGTCCAAGTCCAGGGTATAGATACAGGCACTCAGACCGGTGTAGGTATAGAAACTAGGCGGGTTTTCTTAGACCAACAACTAGGAGATTTTTAGGCCAGCGACGCTAGGCCGCGTGCATCATAGCGCCGGGGAGCCATCTCCAACACTATTTATCGTCATGAACGAGTCACCTTCAGTCCGGTCTGTACCGTATCTTGTTGTGCTAGCTACGAAAAAGTAGGTAGGGCACTACACTACTGGCAAACCTCTAGTTTCGAACCACGGCCCCGGTAAATCCTCTTTTTCATCATTCAGGATTGAGGCACTGAGAAGCGCGCATGATGTAGGAAGCTGGCAAGGGACCTGGTGCGTGAGGTATCGTGAGTATCGTCATAGTGTTCAGGGGTGTGCGGCGTCGGGCCCGCCACGGGATTTGGACGTCTTGGTCACAATCTCATATTATTGGGGGGAGGGGGCAAGAAGAGAGATCAAATTTGAGTGAAGCGGCAAAAAAACAAAACACAAACAACAAATCCATATAAATGAGCCCCCCTGATTTTCTACTCGTACTTGCTTGACCTTCGACAGAAACGACCGTAAGGGTCCTGAGCTTTTTGCTCGTTTCTTTTCCGTGACGCATATCCCTGCTTCTTCTCCAATTTGACCCCAAGACCTCCCCTGGTCCGAATACTTGGTATCATGCGCTCACCGTTGATCGCGAAATGGGTGTAATAGCAGCAGGATCGGAGGGGGTGCCAGGCCAGATATGCTTGAAGCTCGCGATACGGTCGAACCGCCCTGGAAATAAAATATGAATAAGATTGGCCTGTTTTCTTCTGTCTGAACCTATTACTGCCCTCTTACGGAATAGAATCCTCTGACGGAGGTCAGAGTGGAGATTGATCTTGGAAGAAGGAAACGGTGCCTAGAGCTAGTTCAAGAGAGCTACTGTA